>OZ017767.1:11226382-11411941 GCA_963969345.1 Turbatrix aceti | reverse complement strand
TCTAGGTCGATTCAGCGTAATGCATTTTTCAGCACAGTGTACTTTTCAGCGGAGCAAAATACAGCGCAACAGACATTTCAGCGGAGTAAAAATAAGCGGAAGACGAATTCAGCGTAGATTATTTCAGCGTAAGAAAAGTGAGCGTCATTCATAACTGAGCGGATAATAATTGAGCGGGTGTTTTTTTCAGCGCTAATTTTGAGAACACAATTAGGGGGGGGGCTGAGTGGTCTCGAAGCGAAATCTCAGATTTTCGTTGCAAGAGTACCGCGTGCGCATTTTTATTTTTATTTTTCATTTTAGATTATAACTTTCGTTGTAGGAGCATCAGAATTTGAATTTTTGACTTTTTGCACCGTTCGATCGTGTTTTCTCGTTTTTTTATTTTTTTTAATCGTTTTTTCGCTTTTTGTTGCTTTTTTTCGGTGTTTCGTGATCAATAGGAAGGTGAAGACACGATAAGGCACCTGCTTTGTACTTTTAAAATGTCAAACACGGGTACTGAATCTGCCAAAAACAAAATAAAAGCCTAACACTTGCTGTAAACCGGATAAAAAAATATAAATCTGTGACCACGGATTGGATAAAGTCTATATCCGCGCTTTATCCCAAAATTCCAAAATGCTTGTTTCCGAAGTTTATCTTCGAAACGCGACGGCAAACGATAGCTAATCACACCAGGAATCTGCCGGAAGCAAAACATAAGCTCAATCTGTGACTAGGGGTTGGATAAAGCCTATATCCGCGCTTTATCCCAAAATTCCAAAATGCCTGTATCCGGAGTTTACCTTCGAAACGCGATGGCAAATGATAGCTGTTCACACCAGTAATCTGCTTAATACAAAACAAAGATCATATCTGTGACCGTAGATCGGATATTGCCTTTATCCGTGCTTTATCCCAAAATTCCAAAATGCTTGTTTCCGAAGTTTATCTTCGAAACGCGACGGCAAACGATAATCACACCAGGAATCTGCCGGAAGCAAAACATAAGCTCAATCTGTGACCAGGGGTTGGATAAAGCCTATATCCGCGCTTTATCCCAAAATTCCAAAATGCCTGTATCCGGAGTTTACCTTCGAAACGCGATGGCAAATGATAGCTGTTCACACCAGTAATCTGCTTAATACAAAACAAAGATCATATCTGTGACCGTAGATCGGATATTGCCTTTATCCGTGCTTTATCCCAAAATTCCAAAATGCTTGTTTCCGAAGTTTATCTTCGAAACGCGACGGCAAACGATAATCACACCAGGAATCTGCCGGAAGCAAAACATAAGCTCAATCTGTGACCAGGGGTTGGATAAAGCCTATATCCGCGCTTTATCCCAAAATTCCAAAATGCCTGTATCCGGAGTTTATCTTCGAAACGCGACGGCAAACGATAATCACACCAAGAATCTGCCGGAAGCAAAACATAAGCTCAATCTGTGACCAGGGGTTGGATAAAGCCTATATCCGCGCTTTATCCCAAAATTCCAAAATTCTTGTTTCCGAAGTTTATCTTCGAAACGTGATGGCAAATGATAGCTGTTAACACCAGTAATCAGCCTGAAAGAAAACAAAAACCAAATCTGTGAGCATCAATATTTTGAATTTATGACTTATGGTATCATTACTTTTCGGTGGTTTTTTTATTTTTTCTTATTTTTTGCTTTTTGTTCCATTTTTTCGAACCCTACTGTTTTCTACTCCGGCAACTTTAAGCACATATTCTAGCAATAAAAGTTTGCCATGAGCCGCATCCCACAAAATTGTGATTCCGAAAATAGAGCCGCTCATTTGAAAGTCAAGAAACAAAATTTTTTTTACTTTTTTTTAATTTTTTAGTCTCGTGCACTACGGCAAGCATTGATAAAAATCCCATTTTGTATTGCCGGTGTAAACCAAATGAAGTATTTTGACAACTAAAAGCTCATGCAGGATAGATCCTGGTTGATTCTAATTACAAAATGCACAAAAATGAGGTATATTTTGCTGATAAGGTTGGTACCTGTACTAAATATCCACAAAGTACATGGCTGCTAATGCAGTTGCTGCGCATGGAAGGGTACCAAATGTCACCAGAGACCTGCAGCGTGCTCAGCTTAAGATTTTTTTGGCACGTTTGGGCTTGTTTGTTGCCACAGACTGACACCAATTGTTTCCTAATACATGTACTAATGTTACAAATTTTTAATTTTGCTCAATTCTCCCCTAGTATATTAGTTTTGGTAAAAAAACTTTGCCACCCTGTATATAATCAAATTCAGACTCAAATTGTAGCGCATTTACAAAAAAAAATTACGCATCACTTACAAAAAAATTAAGCCAAAGTTCAGATATAAAACAAACACCACATTTGTCAAAATCAACGACGCAATTTCTGGAGGAGTCTTTGGGGTTGTTGTACCACATTTTTCCTGAACTTGTTGTTGAAGCTGTATTAGATGACGAAACAGCGAGATGCGTTGGATTCGTGGCCGCTTTTGCTGGCGTGCTTATTTGAAAGCGCGTGCTTCACACTGTTGTCGCCTGTCTCAGCATTCATCTCCAACGTATATTCGGTTGCTTCATGAGCGGGTTCATGGTCCGTATTCGACATTCTCTCAACTTGGCTCGATTGCTGACCGGTAGCAACATTCCGATCGATGGCCACAGATGAGGTTGTTGTTGCATGTGCAGTTCTTGAGCTTGTTGGCTGCGCGTGAGGCTCAAGCGTCTGATATGGATGGAATCGGTAATCCAATGGCTCCGCGTGGTACCTAGAGTTGTTTCCCGCGGTACTGACGTCGTTTAGCACTTCGATAGCGGGCGTGTGATTCGCTGGCAGTGGTTGAACCGACACAACGTTTGTGTCTTCAAAATCGAGCAAAGCAGGGCGAATTTCTGGTTGATCCCTGCGTTCCAGGCTCGATTGCTGACTGGTAGCAACATTCCGATCGATGGCCACAGATGAGGTTGTTGTTGCATGTGCAGTTCTTGAGCTTGTTGGCTGCGCGTGAGGCTCAAGCGTCTGATATGGATGGAATCGGTAATCCAATGGCTCCGCGTGGTACCTAGAGTTGTTTCCCGCGGTACTGACGTCGTTTAGCACTTCGATAGCGGGCGTGTGATTCGCTGGCAGTGGTTGAACCGACACAACGTTTGTGTCTTCAAAATCGAGCAAAGCAGGGCGAATTTCTGGTTGATCCCTGCGTTCCAGGCTCGATTGCTGACTGGTAGCAACATTCCGATCGATGGCCACAGATGAGGTTGTTGTTGCATGTGCAGTTCTTGAGCTTGTTGGCTGCGCGTGAGGCTCAAGCGTCTGATATGGATGGAATCGGTAATCCAATGGCTCCGCGTGGTACCTAGAGTTGTTTCCCGCGGTACTGACGTCGTTTAGCACTTCGATAGCGGGCGTGTGATTCGCTGGCAGTGGTTGAACCGACACAACGTTTGTGTCTTCAAAATCGAGCCAAGCAGGGCGAAATTCTGGTTGATCCATGCGTTCCATGCGTGCCATGAGTTCCAAGCGGTCTTCCCAATCGGAATCAAACTCCAAAGAATTCCTAAAATTTTTTTTGTATTTTTAACTTTCGTAAAAAAATAAAAAAATATGCTGCAACTCACTCCTCCTCAAACATCGTATTTTGCGAATGCGCCTCACTAATTCGCCTTGGACGGGTGTCAAAACCGGAAGATTCAGACAGTCCGTCATCAGCCTGATGAACACTTCGAGGTCCGCCACGTCCTCCTCGTCGGGCACGAGACGAAGCAGACGGACCATCGTCAGCCTGATGAGCGCTTCGAGATCCGCCACGTCCTCCTCGTCGGCCACGAGACGAAGCAGACGGACCATCGTCAGCCTGATGAGCGCTTCGAGATCCGCCACGTCCTCCTCGTCGGCCACGAGACGAAGCAGACGGACCATCGTCAGCCTGATGAGCGCTTCGAGATCCGCCACGTCCTCCTCGTCGGCCACGAGACGAAGCAGACGGACCATCGTCAGCCTGATGAGCGCTTCGAGATCCGCCACGTCCTCCTCGTCGGGCTCTAGCTCGGCCGCTGCCCCTTCCACGAACACGAGACGTTGAAGACAAAAGTTGCGCGTCCTCGTTTTCGCTCATCAAAAAACTGTAAAAAAATAAACTTCATCAATAGTATTATAAAAGTTTTGCACTTACAATTCTTCATCAGTAAGCGGCAGATTTCCTGTTTGCCTTGCTGTTGTGTAAAACGCGGCAGAAGAAGAAGGACCGTTGTCCAAAAAACGAGCTTGACCATTTCCATTCTCTCGGGTACCAGACATAGAAGACGGCCTGTTGTCTTGCGTTGCTTGAGAGTGTCCAGTAGCAGCTTCACTAAAATTTCAATATAAGTAAGATTTTTTAAATTAGGTAACAACTAACTTCGCTAAGTGTTCCATGAGTTCAGCTTCGTCTGGATCAAAGGAATACGCAAATCTGGGTAGCTGATGAGACAAATGGGCAAGGAATCTTTCATAGCTTCTGCGATGGGGTTCGATGTCCATGAAGTCTTGGACGTACTTCTGAATGTGTCTCTCTCGCCAAACGTCCTTTGCTTTCCTTGTGCCGTGGACTGCAAAATCCTCACTTTCACGATTACTTGTCGTACGATCGCGTGCGAAGGCGTCTTCCCGTGCCAGCACGTGATGGGTTGCCGAAAACTCGGGTTTCGCGCCAGATTCAAAGCATCTGTTGTAGGCACGATGCCAAGCTTCCATACAGTTATTGGTTTTGCAATCTCCTTCCAGAGCTGCGTTGTGTACGTTCCAATCCGAAGGATGAAAATAAGGTCCATTTCGATCTCCTAAATAAATAAATGTACATTCAAAACAAAATAAAATAAAATAATTTTACATACCTTGCTGTCTCATCACGTAAGTTCTGCGAAAATAATTAAACAATTCTCGTTCCGTGGGCGAAAAGGTAGGCATGAGAGGAGTAAACACAGTATCAAAAGCTTCCGGAATGAGGTTAGGAGGAAGATATGCAAGAGCTGCCAGCATTCGGGCGTAGCGTCGAAATGGAGTTTCGTTGTTGTACACGTTTTCCAAACCCAAGCTTCGCGCATAACCATAGACAGATTTTGCAAGATGGAAGACGCAGCTGTGGTTTTTCACCTGAGGAAAAACGGAACGAAAGGCATTCTGAGCTCCGCTTTCGTAGTCTGCATAAAAATATTTTTACATAAATTTGATAAAAACCGTAAATTACCGGTCATGACACTTTGTGGACAGAATCCTGGAGACTTCGTGTGAATCAGTTGTCGTAGAACACTGAACGCATCTTCGTAGGATCGCTGTGTCTTGTCTTGCATCAGGATAAAGACTGATGGAAAGGCGTGATGATCTTTCAACGCACAGACGGTATATAACTGCCGGAATACACTTGGAATCCTATCGAACGTGCCGTCTCCACTCCACGTTGGATACTGAATGAGGCGATCCAAGCCATCATCAGACGCAAAAATAAAAAAGACTGGTAGATTTGGAAGATTTCGATGTTCCCGAAGGAAAATGGTTTCACTCCCCGGAATTTCCTTCAGATCATTATCGAGTTTAGGCAATGTCATCGTATACTTGCCGGTAACTTGTATTCGACGGATATCCTTGACATTTAGAAGCGCAGCTTCCGGCGTTTGAACTTGGCGAGCTCGCCGAACAATGCGCGCTATTTGGGATGATGTGCACCTGCTCAATGCTTCTTCCGACATACCATTCAGGGTAGATTGAACGATGCTTCGGATCGGTTCGTCGGTTGTTCTCGCCTTTTCCTTGGCGCGATTTAGGCGCACTCGAATCTAAAAAATTGTAATGAAACAATCAGCGCAAACAATTCAAAAATTGAAATAGCAGTTTAAAGATTAAACACGTCTAACTTTTCACACAAAATGATAAATATTCAAGGGTGTCAACGGGCCGAATTTTGTCGGCCCGGCCCGGCGCGCTTGAGAGTCGGACCGACCAGCTTTTTCTCCAAAGGGTAAAATTAAAGACAAATTTACTAAATGTTTCCGATTTGTTTAAAAATATGAGTTATAAAGCTAAAAATACACGTTGTTTTTCATAATAGGCAGAATATTACTCAAAATGAGCAAGTTTTTTTTATTAATTTTTGACTTTTTTTTATAAATTTTGTTCAAAAATTTTCTTTTAAAAAAAAAACCGCGCCGGGCTGACTCACCATCAGGCCCGGCCCGGACGCGGGCTATCCGGGCCCACCCGGCCCGATTGACACCCTTGATAAATATGAAATCATGAAAAAGATTAAAACAACAGTAAAACCTAAATCAATATCAACGGGATCTCCTTCATGATTATGCAGAGAAGAAGATTCAACGTCGTCACTTCCGACCCGAACAATCCCACGGGCGGGACAATAGAACTCTGTCGTGATGCACCGAACTGTTCGATAATCCGGATACCGATTATCAACGCGGTAGATGTAACCATTTGTCGCATATAGCGTTTTATCTCTTGTCGACAACAGTTTCATTGCTGTTTCATGTCTCCGCGCTAAAAATAATTAATTTTCAAAAGGCCTAAAAAAACATTCGGCATAAAAAATATAAATTTAAGACTACAAAAACGGTAAAATGAACGATAAATGTCAAATAGTCATCATACATTTTCGTTGCAAAAACCGTCCGAGTCGACATGTTGCATAAATTACTGTACCTTTTTCGTTGCAAGAACCCTTTAAATGGCCAGATTGATTTTGTTGCCAAAATCATGCACTAGCCGTTCAGTGAGTATTTCCGAATGTTTCGAAAATGAAACTAGTACCAGAACTGGTTGACCTTTCTTCCTGGGACTAGCGTGCGTGCCACGCATGGGAGACGTGAAGGTTGTACAGCCACGAGGGAAGCGAGAGAAGACAGGTAGATTGTGAGCGACCGATAACGTCGTATTCTGAGTTGCACTTGGCAGAGGACGAGGATGAAAAAGAGAGCGAATCTTCCTGCGAACACCTCTTTGAGGGGCACCTCTTTGAGGGAAAGCAGGCAGCAATGCCCCCGAAACGTACATCAGAGCTGCTGTTGCTAGTAGAGGAGCTGGATAAACTGCACCAGTGATTCTTTGACACCGATGGCATGCAGTAAACGCTAGATGGCGTCGTGCAAAATGATATCGAGGGCCTTGCATGTTTGATTATCTGGCGGAAACAGATAATGACCAACAATAAACTCCTGAACTATCGTTCTTCGGGCCTTTTGTGCCTCGGTTTCACTTCACTTTTATATTCTTCCTCTACTCTTCCGGGTGGGGGGTCTTTCGTACCCCTGTTTAACCCTCTCGCGCACTTCTCTTGCTCTTCGACTTTTCCTGTCTTCAAATCTTTGTGGGTTACTAAGTCAGGGACTTAGTCAGATTCACCTTCAACTTACCTCCACAGATTCACCTTCTTTTGGCCGGATTAGGGCTTGTCCAGAAATTACGTCATCGCAAAATCGGGGATTTTTTACCCCCCTCCCCCCTCTGTCATCGGTCGTCATTGCAAGGTGGGGCACCCCGGACCCCCCCCCCCCTAAATGACGTCATTTTGAAAAAAAATCGCCATTTTTTAGCGGTTTTTTTTGCAAGTTTTGGCTTAACAATTTTGCTAAAAACTACTACCAGATTAAAATGCCAAAATTATTGTGTTTGTGTTTTTTAAAGAAACCTTTTCGGAGTCGGTCAGATAAAAAAAATTGGTGAAACATATTTATATTGGAGCAAAATCAGTCAGTTTTCAGCGCATTTTGGCAAAAAAAACTGAAATTTTGAAAATTCGTAGGCCAATTCTTGAAATTTTTAAATGACGTCATTTCAAGCAGGTACCCCCCTCCCCCCTCCATCATTTTCCGTCATTTTTGGACTGACCCCCCTCCCCCCCTCTCGCAATGACGTAATTTCTGGACAAGCCCTTATTGGCTTCATCTCCTTCGGTTTGGTAGGGGGGGCGCCTCTGCTTCAGGCTTCACGGATTGTTTATGAGTCGTTCAGACGTAAGGCTCCTTGGATGATGTTGTCTCACTGGTCACAGGTTTCAATCGATTGGTCAGATTTTTTTTGATTTTATCAATGCTGATGTTCAGGTACTGGTGCAAATAGACCCCGGGTTTCGCTGTATAAATTTTTTCCGGAGACAGGTGGGATCAAGTCGTTTAGGACTCATCTCTCGTGCACCTGTTAGCCTGAGGCCCCCTTTTGATCTTGCCGCGGACAGTCCTTATTCTTTACTTTACTTTACTTTACTTTATTACTCTTACTCGTGCATAATTACTCATTACAAAATTAAAGAGACAGTGATGAGTATCGAGATTGCACGAAGAGGGCGCCGTCAATCGTAGCT
The DNA here is from genome assembly GCA_963969345.1 of Turbatrix aceti. NCBI lineage: Eukaryota > Metazoa > Nematoda > Chromadorea > Rhabditida > Panagrolaimidae > Turbatrix > Turbatrix aceti. The sequence goes on along the minus strand of OZ017767.1, from coordinate 11,403,618 downwards.
ATTCATTGCAGAGGACTTTAGAGAACAAAAAGTATTTCACTAGGCTAAAAGAAATCGGTGAGTGACCGAGTTTGAGATACAAAGACGGTATTGTGCATGTTGGTGGTCATGAAACAATGATCATGACCAGTGTCGTGGCTTTGCAATCCGGTTATATAACAAAGCGGAACGGAATGACGAATAACCGGGTCGGTTATACGGCGGTTATTTTCGACATTTTTACAAGGTGTTGCATCGCGCTCCCGAGCGCGGGCGGAGCGGAATGATTCGAAAGCGGGCGCTCAACGTAGCTTCCGCTCATCCAAAAAGTTGAGCGGCCGCTCACGAGAGCGGACGCTCAAAAAAAAAAGTTGGGCGGCCGCTCTCGAGAGCGGCCGCTTCCGCTCCCGAGAGCGGTGCTCTGGAAATCATCCGCTTTCATAAGCGTTGCTCTGGAAATCATTCATTTGAGGATAATTTTCATTACCTCAAATGAATGATTTTTGCGGAATACTTATGCAAAAAATCTTGATTCCTCAACAGAAAATTTCATGGATTGCTTATTTTCATTGAAAAAAATATAAGCGTCCGCTTATTCCTTGAAATCTGACTTGGGCGGCCGCTCTCGCCCGCACTAGCATAACGAGCACTAAAGGAGCACAACAGGAGAGAAAGACGCGCGGGAGCTACCGAGGGTCGGAACGAAAATGAAGGAGCACAATGAAGCGCACCGCGCAACATTATCCATCTTCCTGTGATGTTTATTCAAATTCCCTCGATAAAAACAAATAAATTAGAATTGCGGAGCGCAACAAAGCACATGAACGCGAATTTGTCACAAAAATAAACATTCGTGCGCAAGGCCTTCCCCCCCTGTTGTGCTCCTTTAGTGCTCGTTATGCTAGTGCGGGCGAGAGCGGTCGCTCCCGCTTCCGAGAGCGGGTGAGCGGCCGCTACATCCTGAGCGTGAGCAGGCGCTCACGAGAGCGGCCGCTATTCAAATTCATTGAGCGGCCCGCTCAAGTCCGTGAGCGAGCCGCCCGCGCGAGCATGAGCGAGCGCGATGCAACACCTTGCATTTTTAACCGTCCCCCTAAATCATGAACCGCATAAAAAACGTAAAATAAGCGTGCAAATTTGGACCAAAAAGGGGGACATTCGACTGAAAATGAAAAAAATGACCCGGTTATTTTCAAATTTTTATGCAATCTGTCCAAAACTGAGACGGTTATTTTCTTTGACTTTATTCTAACTTCATATCCTACCCGGTTAATTTTTGCGATATAAGCGGCCAGCAATATTCGACCGTATAATGTCGGTTATTTTGCAAATTTGCATTTAAACGGCATTTAAGCGGCAAAAAATATAACCGGAATGCAAAGCCTTGGGACGATACCCAATACAGTGGATTGCAAAATTATAGGACCACCCCTTAAATTGACGATTCCAGCTTTCGTTCATAAGTTAGGTGAATTCTGCTTTCAGATATGAATTCAGGGGCCCAGAAAACCCTATTGCCGTTGCGAACGGGCCAGGATGTTGCTCGGGTAGAACAAAAATATACAATTTTTGAATTTGGGGTGTTGCAAAATTATAGGACCACCCCAAGAAAAAATGATTTTACAATTGAAAATGCAGCCTGTAACGACTTCCAGTACCAAACCCATGCATGAAAATTTTTTTACGAACAAAATGCTCCTCGATTCACTGGAACCATCGAGGAGCATTTGGTGTCAATTCGATTCACTGGGGTAAACCTCAGGTTCAAAAAAGCGATTTTCGCAGTCAGTGTACATAAATTCCCTGTCTGTATCGGTTTGAAAATTAGCAGACAATCATGACAAAGTAATTAGTAACAATGGTTGGCAATTCGACATCATTTCTGACCTCCAGGATACCATAATTGATGTTGGGGATACTAAAACTACCTAAGGGTATTCAGATCATCAAAGCTCAGAACGGCAGCGCGAATATCAACATTTTTAATTATAAACTAACTTTTTGGGAGTGCACAATGCACTCAGAGTCGTTACAGGCAGTGTAACGCAAACCAAAATTATTGCCTTCGCCTTCGCCTTCGTCTCCGGAGGCGAAGGCGAAGGCGATGAAGGCGCCTCCAGAGACGGAGGCGATCAGAGGCGCCTTTGGTGTCAATTCTCAAATTTTCTCTTACAAAATCATAGCAGAAAGCGAAATTATGATAATAGAAGGCTGGCTTTTAATTCTATTAAATAAAGTGATAAAGCTGTTTTTTGATTATTTGTGGTTAGAATTTAAAGTCATTCAAATTTTTTGTTCCAAATTGTAAAGGTCTGAAGGCGATGGAGGCGATGGCAATTGGAGGCGATCAATTTTTTGCCTTCGCCTTCGCCTTCGCCTCCGGAGGCGAAGGCGATCTGAAGGCGCCTCCACAGGCTGCATTTTCAATTGTAAAATCATTTTTTCTTGGGGTGGTCCTATAATTTTGCAACACCCCAAATTCAAAAATTGTATATTTTTGTTCTACCCGAGCAACATCCTGGCCCATTCGCAACGGCAATAGGGTTTTCTGGGCCCCTGAATTCATATCTGAAAGCAGAATTCACCTAACTTATGAACGAAAGCTGGAATCGTCAATTTAAGGGGTGGTCCTATAATTTGCAATCCACTGTAAATGTTATCTGCCTCTGCCTGATCTCGCCCCTTCCGTTGTCTGTACTCGGCCCGTACAACCGACGTACAGCAACCAGGTACAATTGCAAATACGTCAGTGGCGGTTTATTATGCTTAAAGGTGAACCATTTGAACTTCCCAAATTGGTTGCCATCCCCGCCGAAGATGTGATCGCAACGATCTATTACGACGACGAGGTAATCAAACAAGCCTCTGTACTACCAGTGATGGGTGAACACTTGTTTTTTTTGCAACATGAATTTGCAAGTTGCAACCCGAGAACACTCCAGTACACAAGGCCGATCGAGATTGAAGCTATCTCAAACAAGCGATGCTACGCAGCAGGTAGTTGCACCGGTCCTAACTGCGAAAACCTGGCTCCTGCGACTAACCTCACAGAATTTGCTGCTTATAACAACCAGCCAGTACCAGTGTGACATCGCCTTTGCCTTCTTCGCCCCCGGAGGCGCCTTCAGATCGCCTTTGCCTCCGGAGGCGAAGGCGAAGGCGAAGACAAAAAATTAATCGCCTCCAATTGCCTTCGCCTTCATCGCCTAGGCAATAATTTGCGATGACAATAATTTTGGTTTGCGTTACACTGGCCAGGACTAACCTCACGGAATTTGTCCTAAGCTCACAGAATTTGTTCACCGGATGCCTAGAATTGTGCGGATGTTGGAGCCGCAAATGTTTTATGTGCAACAGCGCTTGCCTGTTTTACCGAGTTGTGGCACGACCCTTTCATCACACCATCGAAGTATTTAATTGTCCTACATGGACCGAGCACGTCGTGGTCAACAAATGGTACCGGTGGTGATGGAAAACAAAGGACCTTCGGTTTTTTATGAAATCCCGGCGGCTATCGGACTGAATGTCGACATCAAGAAGCTCAGTGCCACGGTACAGATTGATTTGTCAGTGCCTGGTGAGCAATGCATCCGAAACTGCATAGCTGGCGCCCGAATCAATCTCGTATGCACCACAGATTTTTGCAGAGCTTTGGGACACGTGGAATCAGGATGACGATGCGGGAGAATCTCCCAATTCTCCCGGGAGATTTAAAAACAATGGTATTTTTACCTCAAGTTTGAGTTTTTGCCTCCTGAGCTTTTGGTAATGTTTTTTGTAAGGTATGCTTTTGCAAGCGTGGAGGGTTCCCAGCTTGCTACCAATTCCTCGTAGGCACACAATACTTCGTAGACTTCAATTTATCCGTAGTAACAATCGTACAACAGTAGGTAATCTCTGTTGACAAGCTCGATGATGATGACGATTCGACGCGTCTCACCCGGGACCGGCGCACAACATGCGCGACCTGCTTGCCGCTAGCTCCGCTGACCAGAATGATGACTCGGCGTCATGACGTCATCAGTCGCTGCCGATCTGCCTGTCTTGCCGGCGCAAGCTTCTCTCGTGGCCGCACACGTTCTCTGCCTCGCGCGAGTGGCTCGCTCGCCAGTCCCTGCCAGGGACTCCCTGGGAGATCGGTCACACAGTCCCGGCACCAGCTTTATAGTGCAGGGATGCCGCTGGATTCAATAAAAGGTTTTGGATTGAAGACCGCCCCCGCTGGCACGTTTTAGCTTATCTAGACTTAAAAATATCCAAAAATCACGGTACTTCTACTGACAACACAAAAAATGGCGCAATATGCAAACGACTAGGTGATTTTTGATTACTCAAGTCGTGTCTAGATCAGATTCAGTTGCATTGACGGTCCTCGGCTATCTCAGTATTTTACAGCAAAAATAAATTGATTTTTTTCCGAACCTGCAGCATTTTGCTAAAAAAATTGAAGAAGCGTTCGGCACTGTATATCGCGGCTAATGGCAACAACCTAGAAATCCCGCGAGAATAATATTACCTAGTGTCTATGATATCCTGTGCCATAACCCGTTTCGCAAAATTCCTTGTTGTTTGTAATCAGAATTAAAAAACGTTGTGCACGTTATTTTGACGGACACTGTAAGCTGATTAGGCTTTATCCAACCCCTGGTCAGAGATTGAGCTTATGTTTTGCTTCCGGCAGATTACTGGTGTGAACAGCTATCATTTGCCATCGCGTTTCGAAGGTAAACTCCGGATACAGGCATTTTGGAATTTTGGGATAAAGCGCGGATATAGACTTTATCCAACCCCTAGTCACAGATTGAGCTTATGTTTTGCTTCCGGCAGATTCCTGGTGTGATTAGCTATCGTTTGCCGTCGCGTTTCGAAGATAAACTTCGGAAACAAGCATTTTGGAATTTTGGGATAAAGCACGGATAAAGGCAATATCCGATCTACGGTCACAGATATGATCTTTGTTTTGTATTAAGCAGATTACTGGTGTGAACAGCTATCATTTGCCATCGCGTTTCGAAGATAAACTCCGGATACAGGCATTTTGGAATTTTGGGATAAAGCGCGGATATAGGCTTTATCCAACCCCTGGTCACAGATTGAGCTTATGTTTTGCTTCCGGCAGATTCCTGGTGTGATTATCGTTTGCCGTCGCGTTTCGAAGATAAACTTCGGAAACAAGCATTTTGGAATTTTGGGATAAAGCACGGATAAAGGCAATATCCGATCTACGGTCACAGATATGATCTTTGTTTTGTATTAAGCAGATTACTGGTGTGAACAGCTATCATTTGCCATCGCGTTTCGAAGGTAAACTCCGGATACAGACATTTTGGAATTTTGGGATAAAGCGCGGATATAGACTTTATCCAACCCCTAGTCACAGATTGAGCTTATGTTTTGCTTCCGGCAGATTCCTGGTGTGATTAGCTATCGTTTGCCATCGCGTTTCGAAGATAAACTTCGGAAACAAGCATTTTGGAATTTTGGGATAAAGGATGCATCCAGTTTAAACCAAGTCAGGATTTTATTGTGTTTTTAGTTGATTCGATATACGTGTACAATGTCCAAAAAGCACAAAGCAGGTGCAGTTCATTGTTTGAACCTTCCTATTAATCACTAAACACCGAAGAAAGCAACAAAAAGCGAAAAAAACGGTAAAAAAGATCGAAAAACGAGAAAACACGACCAAAAAGGGATGCAAACAGCCTAAAAAGTCAAAAAAACAAATTTTTGGTGTTCCCGCAACGAAAATTATTATCAAAAATCAAAAATACCAAAATTATCGCTTTGAGACCGCTCAGTGCGCACGCGCGCCCTTCCTGTTGATCACTAGTCCGCTGAATTGCTAACTCCGCTGAATTATCACTCCGCTGAAAAGTACAGTTGCGCTTAGTTTGGGCCCGCTGAGAGTTGCTCCGCTGAATTTTCCTTCGCTGTGTTTTTCTTCGCTGAGTTTTGCACTACGCTGAGTTTTTCGTTACGCTGAAAAATACTCCGCGCAAACAGCCGGCCCCGAAACCCTTATCGTAATTTCATGATTACTTAAAAAAATAATACAGGCATACAAACTGATCAAATGTCGTTGAAAATCGTAAAATAATTTTTTGTTGCAAAACTGCAGAATTTGATTTCCGTTAACATTCTTTGATCAATGTTCATTTTTTTCGTCGTCTGCGACGTCACGTTCCGTAAAAACTATTACAGCGACCTGAACCGGTTAGTATACTAGAAATCACTTTCCCACTGCAATTGTCAATTTTCCGCAGTGATAAAAAAAGAAGAACAACAGCATTGACCTAATCTGTCACTGAGTAAAGGCCACAGTCCGCCCCCAAATATATCCTTGACTTTGATTTCTTTTTTTGCATTTTTATTTTAACGGAAGTTACCTGTCTGTCTCGATTAGTTTAAAAAAGCCTAATGGGGACGTAATTTGGGAAAATTTTCACAATGAAGTGAATATTTTTTGGATGGATTTTTCAAGGTTAGAAAAAAAACACAGAAAAAAACTGATTTTGGGGTAAAAAAATTCTGCGGATATAAAAAACTTTTTATTAATCGGATTTCTGTAAAACATCGAGTATTGTTCGGACAACGCGTATCTGTTTTACAGCGTGCTAATTTTGTAGCTTTCAAAAAAATACAAAACTTTATTTGCTAAGGATTTTCAGTGGCCTTCGAAGGTCCCGTTGCAGACGTCAAAGGTACCGTTGAAGACGTCGAAGATCCCATTGTTTCAAAAATTTATATAAAAGTTAAAAATTAAAAATGTGTGTTACTTTTACAAAAGTTTACGCATTTTGAATTCCTTTGACTTTTTCACATTTTGACACTTCAAAAAATAAAAAAAGTTCCATTTATCAATTGTAACAATTTTTGTCAAATTATGTCTCTCACAATGAATCCATGTATAACCTTCGGTCGCGCATCCATCCCCCTTCACACGTCATTATCCCCCGATGCCCCAAAAAAAGCTTCCCGGTAGTCCATAGTTGTTACGTATGAGATCACGAAGCGATGTAATCCGATCCGATTGAAGAGTACTTTTTTACTTACATGGCGCACTCACACCTAGCGTGTGTCAGCTACCTGCTTTTAAGCGCCCAGAATCCATACGTGGAGCACACGTGTGAGTCAATGGATCATAATAGGTCCGTCTCCCAGTTCTTTGTCCTTTCACGTGCCTCATTCGCTCGACACGGGGATAAACTTGTCATAATTGCCTCTCTGTTTTTGGGGGTTTTAACTATCCCAGGTGATGATGACGGACGCAAAAAACGGAAATGGACCTGATTTCATTGTATTGTAGGCAAGCGAGCACAGAGGACTGACAAATGACTGTTCTACATTTTGTAGCAATTTTGTGTTTAAAAGTCCACTTTTTTGAATGCTGTCAAATTTTTTAAATCTTTGATCTGTGGTTGATTTGGGGGAGGAAAAAGTCACGTAAAAAATGTAATTATGTAAAAAAATACAATTGTCGTTTTTGGATATGTTTCTGGAATGGATAAACTTTTTTGCCACAGCATTTTCAATTTTTGTTACCTTTTTTATTCGAATCTTGAAAAACGCTTATTTCTGTAAACTTTTTTAAAAGCAGGGGCCACCTTTGCTCTTTTTTATTCTCCCACGTTAACTAAAATCTCTTACGTTGACAAGCGCACCTTTTTGGCTTGTCGACTCAATGAACCTGACAAAAATGGAGACTTCAAGCTTCAGTGACGTTCTTTTTTTCCTTCCGGAAAAAAATGAACAAAAATATTGAAAATTTAGGTTTTTGTAAAAAAAATTTTTTTCCACTTTTACTGAATCAGGTTTTTATACATACAAAAAATGTTTGTCGGATTCATCAGTAATAACAGTAATTTTTTGTCGTACCTGTTTGATACTTCAAAAAAATACAGAAAACCCCTTTTTAAATTTTTAGAAATGTCAGTTCATTATTATATTTAGTATAACTTTGTGCTACACAAATCGAATACCGTATATTTCAAATCTAAGTGCAAAAAAGGTACTTAGTACGTCACTACTCTGCTTTTGGTACGAAGTAGGTGCAAAAACTACTTTTTTCTACTTTTGTATTTCTTTTTTTGTAGAATGGAAGAAAACATGAATACCCCTTAATCAGACGCCATTCATCAAAACTTTTGTTTCACGTTGTTGTTTTTTTCGATTAAAAACACACGTTTTTGCACCCTTCTGCTTTCATTCTGCTTCAGAGATACAAAATTAGTAATCACTGCCGACGAGAAACACTTTTTACACTTACAGTGTCACCCTAGACCGCAGTTTTAGTTGGGGTAGAAAAAAAAGGAGGGGGGGGGGCAGGAAAAGTCAATGTTGAGTGAAATTTCGTGCCTTGGCGCCAGGCGTCAACAGACAACGTAAATAATTTTTTTCCTGTGATCAACGAAGCGAAAGTATATTTTTAAAACGATTATACGTCTTGTCGTTGTAGTTTCGTCATAATTTGTCTTTGTGTACGTTGTTTCAGATTTTTTGATTTTATTTAACAAAATCAAAAACTGGTTAAAAAAGCGATTTTAAATACAAAATAAAAATTGTCACATTTTTAAAAACTGTTTCATGTAAAAAATATTTACCCTGACGAGTTAGGTTCATGTACTTTTTCCATTCACGTTAAGAAGCGCTCATCTCGGGTGAGAAAAACAATTTATGGATAATGCAAGGTATCATCGTCTACCATTCCCTTTCTCCCTGCTGTAAGTGCCTTTTTCCCATTCTTCTGGGCCTTTAAGAGTCTTTACCCTCTTCTCCAAGAAATTCCAATGCGCGTGCTTTTGATTGTTGAAGTTGCTATTAAATCAGACCTTTCTTTCTTCAATAACAACATTCAGGTATAGGTACAAACACACAGTATAGTAAGTGTAGTCTCGTAAATATGTACTAAACATTCCCTCGTCTGTCTTCAAATCTCTGACGACAAAGACAAAAACGAGAGTAATGGTGATTGTCCTTTCTTTTTTTTTACTAAAACAAAAACTGTGTGGTACCGGATGTGCCCCCGCCGCAGACGGCATGGCACGGCTTTTTCTTGAATGACTTGCAAAAAAAAAGAAAGAAAAAAGAACGTAGGCACACCTGAATTTTCCTCAATTTTCTTTCTTCCTCTTTTTTTGTGGGAATGGTATGGCACATGAAAAATTGCCTTACCCGAATAAAAAGAAAATGTGTCTTGCAGTCAAAAGAAATCAAAAAGGAAGAAATTGACATGTTTTTTGGTGCGTTTTGCCTAAGCGGGGGCCTACGGAGTCGGCAGTGTGCGCGCAACGTGCAAAAAATATTTTTGTTATTGCTTCTTTGAAGGAGCAACAAAAAAATTCTTCCTGGTCAAAAAATTATATATAATACAAAAAAAATTCCGTTTTTTTTAATTGTTGATGCCTGATTCTTCCCAATTTTCTTAAAAAGTTGTTTTTCCCTCAAAACAAATCCAAAACCCAACAAAATCCTCTTTCTAACTATTTTATATCCCTATCAGCCCTCTTTGACAGACAGGAGACAAAAGTTATAAAATTTAATGACAGCCTCGATTAACCCTTCTAATCCAGGACTGTATGGACAATATCGTAACTAATCTCCACGAGACTCGGGTGATAAATGTCCTTTGAAACGACTGGATAAGCCATGTCGTTGTCAGTTATCGAACAAATAAAAAATTGATTTTAGTCCCGAATAAAATCAAACAATAGGCCGTTCCAAGCTCACGCACATCATTTATTGTTTTTTTATGATTTTAATCCGGAATTTCAGTGTTGCCTGATGTCCTGGACTGGGATCAAAAAAAACGCATGACTGCAAAGGTTAAGTATGGGTAATAAAAGCGGTAATATTTTATTCTTCTACCCAATTAATCCTCCGTATTTTACTACGTCTGACGTGTTTTTGGATGAGTGACAAAAAAAAGCAGATTTTATTCATAAGTTGTCAATTTGAATGAGTTTTCGGTATTTTTTGAGAGTTCAAACAGGTCCGTTAAAAATTACTTTATTTTCTACCAATAATTTTTGTATTATGCGTTCGGTATTCGGCGGACTGGGGTCATGATAAACAATCTTTTTCCTCTTATAAAACTTGATTTTTGTACAAACAAAATCAGTGAACGGAACGCATAAAAGTCGGCAAATGCAAGGTTATTTCACATTTCGTTCTTTATTAGACGTTTTTTGGGGGACCTGTGATGTGTTATTGTATTCTCAAAATTTTTGGGGTTGAAATATTTTTTTACGAGAGCGACGAAATCGTCTATTTAAATTTTTTAGACTCAGAATATTTTTTTTTGCAAAACAGAAAAAAAATTGAAGGTTGTCTAGGTTCCTAAAAAATTTATCAATTTATCTCTACGACCCTTGCTCTTTTTTTGCCGCTCCTAAACCAGAAACAAAAAAATACAAACCAACTGATGAGATTTGTGCATTCCTTTACGCTTCTCTGACTGATTTCCAGGTGTTTATTGTTTTTACCTGCAGCACGTTTCCATGCACTGAGCGACGGTCGTGAGGGTTAATGCTGATGCCTCTTTTCTCCACCCATTTCCAAAATTGGGAAAAAAACCCGGGTATATCTGCTCCTACCGACCGAACAAACGTAAACACCACAATCACGCGTGTGGTGTTGGTGATGCGCCACATCCACATCATCAACATACACCTGTTTGGTTTGAATATTTATAATTTTACCTGTTTGTTTGATTTTAAAAAATCGGTGCTTGACAGTACAAAAATTAAAATCACTCTGACGTACTGATTTTTTAGGTTTTAAAAAGTTTAATTTTTCTTCGTCACGTTTTTTCGTAAAACAGTTCAATAAAAATCGCATTTTGATGAAAAATCATCACCAAACTTTTCACATACCGTTCGTTTCTCAGCATTTTTTTAAAAACAGTTACGTTCTTTTTTTTGTCGATCAGGTGTTATTTTTGCTGAATGCAATTAAAACTGGCCTGGGCAGGGCAGACTGGTTTCCCAAAACTTGCACCTCTTCTATATTTTTTTCACGCGTTTGTAGAAAGCTACAACGCAGGGGTAATTTGGATTAACCACCCATCAGGCTGGAAGATCATGCCAGACAGGCCAGAGGTTATGTTTGCCCAGAAGATACGTGGGGAAGAAGAAGACATCCGTGAGTGAGTGAAAGTTGATCGAAAAACCTGTTTTTTTACGATGGATCCACAGCGATGGAGTCCTTCTGGTTCATTGACTTATCGGTGACGCGTGCAATCGCGTAACACGTATAAATATATACATACATTATTCTGGGGCCATGTGTGCTAATAGCGAGGTATTTATATTTCGAATTCCCTGGGTGGGAGCAAAAATTGTAGTGTTGCGTGCGAACCGTGGTTTTAGGGTCGATCTATGCACAATCGAGGCCAAAAAAAATTACAGGTGTGCCAAGTTTTTAACCAAAGATAAAAAAAAAACTAAATTCTGTACAAAAAATGACCAAGAACATTTTTTCCATTTCGAACACATTTTCAAATCAAAATTTTTTTTCAAAAATTTCACGTCCAAAAATAAATTGTCCACAAATAATGACCATATTAACCCCTCCCCTTAATCTACCTTGACAACCTACCCCCCTTCCGGTCCGCTTCAATAATGATGATCTCACTGGCAAACATCATAATTTGAGGGTACTCTGTTTACACCCCTTCAAAACAATAAAATATGAGTTTTAACATTTGACGTCGGGATTGGACCCTTCGCTCGTTAACGCGTTGTCTAATAAATCCGTCATCCCATTTGTAAGCCGGAAGTTTGCGAATTGTAAAAAAAAGTTAATTCATTAACTCACCGATAAGATTACCTGGCCGCCTTTATTTCTGTGTGCGTATATAAGTTGCGTGAACAAAATAAAAAAATACACTGCCGACGCGTTTCTGATGTTTTTGACATCCGTGCTAAGAAAAACATTTAAAATTAATCCCATCACATTAAATTTTAGTTGTTCCTTGACAATGGCCAGGATCGTCGACTTCAACAACACACAAACAGGAGAATCGGGCCATCCAGGTAAGGTTACAGGTTTTGGTTCGTTGAACATTAAACAAAATAAAATGATGCGACAAGAAATAAATATAAAAATCAACATTTTCAGAATACCAAGACAAATATGGCAAGAAGACTACGAGTGCTGAGTAAGTTTTGTTTTAAAAAAATCAAAAAATAGCAAAAAAAGAAAACAACTGCTGTTAAAAAATCAGCGTTACGGTTTTTTGTCAATAAAAACCAGGGTTTTCGACCGCTCCTGAAATCGGTCTGTTCTTCGCTCCGCTCCTGAGCGGGAGCGGACCCAAGGTAATCTGTAAATGGGTTTACAGCGTCTGTACATTTAAAAATACAGACAAAAATACGGACCATTTAATTTAACGGGTCTTATCTGTGCAGACTCTGGAAATGATCTGCACAGACTCTGTATTTTGTCCGTATTTCATCTGTAAATCACGCTTAAATGTACATTTAAGAAGTGATTTACCTATAGGTATACCAATTTTTTCGCTCAAAACAGTATTTCTGAAAATAACTACAAATACCACAAAAAAACACTTTTTTGACGTTTTGCACTTGTAATAGTGCGCCGCAACGTGCAAAAAGCTCCCGATTATTTTTCCCGTTTGAAATTAAAGTTAACAAAAGTAAAAGAGGCTACCATTTCAACAGCGTAGTACTGTGGATGCCGTGAATAACTTTTGCTGGTTTAATTTTCGAAATAAATTTTTCCCGTTTGGAGCTGAGTGGTGCAATCATTGGCTACCATTATACAGCGAAAACTGTGGATGCCATGAAAACCATCCAACCCCAATTTTTGAACCGACCTGATAGATGAATTTCACTGATGCGCGAGTTGATCGCCCGTCAAGGGAGTTGTCGATGGCAGATGGGTTGCTCGTCTGAGACGATATCGCGTCGTAGGAGTCTGTAATTGAAAAAATACGTTATTATTTTTTATATTGCAATCTAAATAAATACCCAGCCCGTATTTTTTTTCAAAAAAAACTCACAAAATCCTAAAACATCTGAAACACATTATTAAAATTTTCGTTTTTATATTTTTTTCGAAATTTTAATTGCCCCGAAACATACCGAATTGTCCTGAAACTTAGTTACAGCTTATTTTTTTTTCTATTTTTTTGTAACAACAAAACAAAACTTACGGCAATAATACCTAAAAGCGACAAAAATTAGACGACAAGCGCGCTTCGGACAAAACTACAAAGTAGGTATAGAAGGGTTTTGGCAACCCATTTCACCATTTTTCTCACAAAAGTTTAATAACATCAAATGACAACTACAAAATAACAATAAAAAAGCCAAATTCATAGATATTCAAGGGTTTGTAAACCCGTCACCTCCAAAAAGATAGTAATTTATTTACAAAAAAACCACATTCACCCATTTTGCCAAAACAAACTCACAGAAATCTGAAAACATGATTCTCATCCCGTTTTTTTGCAAAATAAATAAATCACGGCTAAAAAACTTACTGCCAAGCACGTTGATTTCGAGGTCCCCTTCATTGCAGTCGGTTTACCTAAAAACAGAAGATTTAGTTGGGTTTCTAAGTTTTTCTTCAAACTTGCATTAAATTCGGAGAGAACCAGATTTTGACGTCATCTGAAACTTTGGGTGAAAACAATAACGAAGCCCAAAAATTAGTATGCCCTCAATTTCATGCCAACTGCCTTTCAACCAATTTTTTTCCCTTTTCTGCGATTGTGAAACCGATCTTGGCCCCCATCTGTCGCTGCGCAATCCTACCTAACAAATCGCAAGTACTTATCACACAACCGCAAAAAAGGTCAAAAACCGAGTGAAACTTGGTTGGTTATCAAAAAAATCGTCTTTATACCCCAAAACTTTGAAAAGTTAAAAAACTTACATTGGTAGCATCATAACATCGATGTTAGCATTGAGAAAGTTGCCCATGAATTGCAATCGCTTGGAGGACGTCGCCGGAGGAATCTGAAACAAAAAACAAATAAATTAACGCCAAAAAACATCAATTAGAACACGCCCGAGAAAAAAAAGAACATAGAAAAAAAACAAAGTTCGACTGATCAACCCGAGCGCAGCGAAGTAACATTCGCGTTGAGACTCCTCAACAATCGAAAAGTCGCAGAATGCGCAAGTCGTAAAATTAATTTGACGAAATTAATTTGAAAATTCCAAAACATTGGTTTTTGAATATATATTTTTATGTTTTCAATGTTGACAAAATAGAATCGATTATTGTCTTTCAAATAGTCCTACTCGCGTTTTACAAAATTTTTATTTTTGACAAAATTCAAGGAGGTGTACTAGAACAATCATTACTCGCCCGAAAATAAAGCTAAATACCCAGTTCAAAGTGATTTCAAAGCACAACTAAATTCTCTATCTGGTAAAAATATGAAATTCTGTCATTATTACTTCAAAGTTACCGTAAAATTGAAATTTCCGACAACATTCTGATAATCGGAACGTTTTCGGAACTTTTTCGAAGCGTAATCCAAAAACTAAAATCAGCATCGCATTCTACAGTATCTTTTACATCTGGAGTGATTGTTTCAGGATTTTATCTTTTTTCCGCGCGCCAGTGCAAATTTTCTTCTGAACCCCACTTTTTTTGATGAACGAACTCCAAAATTTTTCAAAGTAGGGTTTGGCAAAAAAATCGGCATGGGGCGCATTTATACCGGATTTTTACGAATAGATATAACCTGGGGTAGAAATGAACGCAGAATCCAATGGCGTACTCAGTTTTTTGATCAAAGTTCTAAAAACTTCCGAAAACCTAAATTTTCTTAGAAAATTTTTTTGGAACCGTTTTTTTCGACATTTCTAAGTTGACATGGTATACTTTTTTGTAAAAAATAAGTTAGTGAATTTTGTTGGGCTTCAGAATTGCTTTTAATTTTGTTTCCAGCTCGTTTTATTCGCATGCAGTGATTTTTCTACCACACCTCCTTCAATTTTGATAATTTTGACGAAATCAAAAAAATCATACGTGCCATTTGAAAGTACACATTTTACTTATCATGTACCAAAATTTTTGAAAACAAAACTCAATTATTGATCGAGTTGTGATTTTTTATTTAAAATGTCCTCGAATTCAGCAGTTTTCGAACTCGATAAGCTTTTATGCACATATCGACAGGAATGAACGATTATCATTTTTTGAATTGCAATTTATAGTTTCAACGACGGTTTGAAAACAGAGGGTAACAAAACAAAAAACACGAATTCTCATTTTAAGGGCATGTTTCCTTGATTATCCTTATCTGTGGATTAGATTATCTGTATATCTGTACATTTAACAGTTAAGCTTTTTACTCTGTACATTTTACATAACTCCCGTTTTAATATGTACAGAGCCTGTAAACGGTCGGTTAAATGTGCAGAGTCTGTAAACCGTGTGTAAAATGTGCAGACTCTGTAAATTTACATTTAACAGACCTTGGGGAGAGAGCAGATAAAGACAGAAAAAATAAGGAGCGGGAGCAAGCGATCATTCAAACTAATTTTTTGCGCGCTCAAAAAATTCCACTCGAGAACCCTGAAAACCATAAATCTCACAAAACGCCAACAAATCCATCTCGCGTCATCTGCAAAGATAAATAAAAATCCGATTCTGTCTTCAACAACCGGTGGCATGAATTTATTAACTAATCACCGATATCGCTAAATTTAACCTCTATCCAACTGATATCACCCAGACAGTAGAATTTACCGATTTCCGCGCATCCCAGACGCCACGCGTCAGTTAATTTTTTTGCAAACAAAAATCGTGTCACTGACTTGTGCATTGCGTGGGTCAGTCAGTGAGACGCAGAAGTTCGTTGTCGTCGTTGCGCGACAAACCAAATAATGGTGGTTTTGTCGATTGCTCTTGCATTGTGACGAACGAACATCTTTATTAGCCGTCATTCTCTAATTTTGGTAAGTTGTGAGGAAGGAGGAGGACGGGATTATCGATCCCGTATTGTCGTTTGCATATTTCTCTGGGTAGAAGCAACGAGTCGAGCTTAGCTTAGCTTCATGTTGTTTGATCACGGTAGAGGCAGTGACCTGCCGTTTACCCGATTTGACGCGCGGCGTAATGTCTACGGAAAATATTCCCTAATAGACCGATTTACGTTGTGGATCAGGCAAAAGAGGTAGGGATAAAAAATTTTTAAATTTTAAATTTCAACAACAAATTCTAATCCAAAAATTCGATTTTGTAAAAAAAAATTTTTTTCTTTTTTTCAGAGTCTTCAAATGGGCAGCATGTGTGATAGCCGTGATCTGCGTCCTCTTCATGCTCGCGACCATCGGTCTCGCCGTCGCGCTGGGCGTCAAGATGAATCAGATGAACGCGCTCGACGCTGCCGCCCACGGCCAGCCAGGTGCCCTCGGTCACGGATCCCTGCCGCCTCCGGCTAGCACCAATAACAACGTGGGGGGCAATTCAAATGCCAACGTCAACCCGAACCCGCTCGACGTCGGGCACAACGACGCGATCGATCCTCGGCACACGCTTCACCTGGACTGGCCTACGCCTTCCGGATCCCTCCACGCCACGTACCGTCGAGCGGCCGTCGCCAGCGACAACGGACTCTGCTCCGAGATCGGCCGAGACGTGCTCATCAAGGGCGGAAATGCCGTCGACGCCATGATTGCCTCCCTGCTCTGTATCGGTGTCGTCAATCCTCAGTCATCCGGCCTGGGTGGTGGATTCCTCATGACTCTCTACAACGCGTACGTTTTTTTTCTTTAACCAAATAATTTTTTTATATTAAAATTACTGTTTTTTAGGACAACTCAACGGTGCAGCGCAATCGACGCCCGTGAAGCAGCGCCGAGAAAAGCATTCACGACGATGTTCGTTGACAACCCGGAAGACGCGCTAACTGGCTGGAAATCCGTTGCTACGCCCGGTGAGCTGCATGGATTCTGGAATATCTTTACGCGATTTGGTTCGGGTAAAGTTACGTGGAAGTCGTTGTTTGAGCCGTCTATTGTGCTTGCCAAGGAAGGATTTCCTGTCAGCTCGAACCTGGCCATGGTTTTGGAACTCAAGGAAGCCGATATTCTTGCCGATAATTACATGAAGTGAGTTTTGGACAATTCAAATATTTTTTTTCATAAAAAAAAAAATTTGTGACGAAAAATGTTTTTTAGTTTTTATGATCAAATTATAAAAAAAAAGAGTTTTATAATTTTGTTTTTAACTTTTTTTGCAAAAAACAATTTTTTTGTCTTTTAAAAATGTATTTATTTTTTTTAAATAAATTTTTTTCTTTTTTTTTTCAGGGCAACATTCATCGACCACAGAACAGGCAGAATCTACGAAGAAGGCGACATCATGACCCGTCCCAAGTACGCCGAGACTCTCGATGAAATCGCGAATGCAGCCGATCCCGTCCACATGTTCTATGAAGGCGGCCTCGCCCAGACCATCATCGCGGAATTCAAAGAACACGGTGGCTACATCACCGCTGACGACCTCACCAACTACGAGACCATTGTCTACGAAGCGCCCCTGGAAAGCGAGACCCTTCCCGGTGACCTTGTCATGTGTGGCCCACCTCCGCCGTCTTCGTTTGCCGTAACCCAGGCTATCGTTGGCATCATGTCCCAGTTCTACACCGACAAAAAGGAAGTTGTCGACCTCGACGATCCTCTTGTCTACCATCGACTCATTGAATCCGAAAAATTCGCTTTCTCCTATCGAACCCTGCTCGGAGACGTCAATTTTGTCAAGGAAGCCCAGTTTGTTAGCCAGAACATGACAAAGGAGGACTTTGCAAAGTGGATCGCCCAGAGGATCCCTGATGTCGCGCAGGACCCCAGTTACTACTCTGACACCAAAACCGCGGTGGCAGAAGACCACGGAACGTCGCACGTTGTCATCCTCGACCACCTCGGAAATGCCGTATCGGCTACTTCTACCGTAAACCAACTTCTGGGATCAAAGAGAATTTCCCCGACCCTGGGAATTCTGTGGAACGACGAAATGGACGATTTCTCGACGCCTAATCAGACAAATGCATTCGGACTCGCTCCTTCTGAGGCGAATTTTATTCAGCCAGGTAAACGTCCTCTGTCATCGATGTCCCCGATGATTATCTACAACAAACTCGAAAATGAAGTCAAAATGGTGATTGGTGCTTCGGGCGGCAGCAGAATCATTTCAGCAGTCGCGCAGACGATCGTCCGAACACTGCTCTTCAACCAGACCATCAAGGAGGCCGTCGACGCTCCCCGCCTTCACAACCAATTTTCACCCCGGGAAACTGAATACGAAACCACGATTCCGAGAAGTGTAATGGCAGATTTGGAAAATCACTATCAACAGACGTTTGCGGGTACGGCGAAGCAAGCTTCGGTCGTCCAGGCTCTCCTCCGCGAGGAGGACGGCTTCATCCACGGCAACAGCGACTTCAGACGAAAGACATCCACCTATCCTGCTGGCTACTAACAATCACACAAATCACCACTTAACAATGTGCTCCCGACAAGGCTTTGGATTGAATCCTGTTTTTTTTTTAATTATCGAAAGCTACGGGTTTTTTTTCGTAAAAAAATTGTAAACAAAATTAAACTCTTTTTTTTTGATTTTTACTCTAATAAATAAATATTTTTTTCTTCTTTTTTTTCAATCAGTATTTTTCATACAACTTTTTTTTTTTAAATTCAACGTATCATTCCTATCTACCCAACTTTACTTATACACATCCCTGATGAAATGTGTAAAAAATTATAACATCGTGAGACACAAAACGGATGGCTCTTAACGCGAAAAACTAAGGATATCGTAAAAAATGATAGTAAATATTTGTGTAATAATTTGGATTACTTTTTTGTTTTTGATAATTAAATAATTTGTTGTTGGATTGATTAATAAATAGTTTTTGTTGGACGGAATTACGAGTTATTGGGAGGGGGTCGATTTTTAATCAAATAAATTGATTAAAGGACAACAGCTGTGCATGAACAATAAAAAAACACCTTTGTGGCCCGGTAGCCACGATCACGTGGCAACTAAACCGGTTTATGTATTTATTTATTTTTGGAAATGTGAAACTCCCAAAAATGTAGACCAAAAATGGAAAAATAAAATTGTGCTCTTCAAGACCAGGGGCCCGCTCATCATGGATTTCATTTTTTTAGATCAAAAAATTGAATAGTTCAATCAATTTATAAAATGTTGAAAAAATAAAAAATGGCAATGCTAAGCACAAATTATTTTTTTCAAAGCATTAAAAATTTTGTTCATTTTTTATTATTACAGTGTGTTAAAAATACGTGTGATGTAAAAAAATCCCAGCAAACGTTCTCGGACAGATGAAACAAAAGGGAACTCAAACTTGACGGTCAAAAATATTTACGCTCACTCAAACTTTCGAACGAAATGATCAAAATGTTCATTGGACAAAAAAACGAATCTTTGCCTCACCCGTTATTTTTTTGACGTTGCAAATCCCAAAAAATGGGGATAGTCAGTAGATTTTTCATCAGTTCTGAATCATCGGTTTTCATAGAGATTCCCACTTGATGTTCCATCATCATTCTAACCCGAAGGAATTGATCTTTGTTCATTCATTTATAATTTGTAGAGAATAATGGAAATCAAAATCAGCCATTTTTACGTTTTCTGCCACAAAACATCAATTTTCAACCCTTTACAACATTTCTCATACCAACGTATTGACATATTTTAGCAACAAATGAATCAATTCACATCTGAAAAATATAAAAACAAAAGAACACTCAACGCAAAACAACACGAATCACAGCTTGATGACTTGAAAAAAAATTCAAACTAACAACCGGCAAATGATGATGGCGCGTGCGCATCTTGCCACTTGTTTTTCCACTTTCGTCGCGAAAAAAAAATTGTGAATGCGTTCGTGTTTTTTTCACTTCTTTGCAGTCACAAAAAACTGACCATTCATTTCGCCGTTGCTTCCTGATTTTGTCGTGTGATTACGTTTTCTTCCATCCGGTTGTTGGCGATTTTACGATTCCTCGTACACGTGGGTTGGCTGTTCTCCGTTCGTGTCGATATTTCATGTGTCAGAAGTTCTTTCATTTGTGTTTTTTTCAGCCAGGCAGATAGATCACCGGAGTCATGAGTGATAACATGGAAGTCGACCACTCTGGCCAGGCCGCGTCGTCGGGAACATCTGGAGCTGCTTCGGGAGGAAGGAAGCGCTTTGAGGTTGGTTTGGGGGGGAATTTGGGTTTTCTTGGTTAAATGATGGTTTTTATATTAAAAGATGGATTTGACAGTGTTTTTTGGCATAAATTAGTGTTTTTTGGTAACAATAGGGATTTACGGGGTTTGCATTCCTCAAAACGTATGGGCTTCTTTTTTCTGGCAGTTTTTGTCGTTTTTACTGTACCTGGTAATTCAATCTGGCTCAAAAATGCCGGTGATTGCAAAATTTGATTTTAAATGTTTGTGTGTTTCAAATATCGATATCCCAAGTTATAATCTTCTGTTTTCCCAATAATGGAGCCTAAAATACATTATTTACAACAAATCAACTGAATTTGTGAATTTTAGGTCAAAAAGTGGTGCGCAGTCACTCTCTGGAACTGGGATATCGTCGTCGATACGTGTGCCATTTGTCGTAACCACATCATGGATCTCTGCATTGAGTGCCAGGCCAATCAGGTATGTTTTTTGAATTTTGGATGCTTTTTGATGTCAAAGACACTTATTTCCACCGTAAAATTAATTTTTTTTGCTACAATATTCTATTTTTTAGGCCCAAGCCGGCAACGACGAGTGCAACGTCGCTTGGGGAACGTGCAACCATGCCTTCCACTTCCACTGCATCAATCGCTGGCTTCGAACGCGTAACGTCTGTCCCCTCGACAACCGCGACTGGGAGTTCCAGAAGTACGGTCACTGATGGTGCCTTTTTTTTCTCGATGACTCTGCTTACATCGCTCGACCACACCACTTTTTCTATACCGATTATCTCTAATTTTTCGTGTGTCTTGTGCTTTTTGGTCTTGTCCTTTACGGGATGAAGGAAGGTTGTGTGTTGTGTACTTTTTTTCTTCTTTCTAGCCTTCGCTTCCCTTGCAATCTCTCTTTTCACTCTCACAACCGTTTCCTATATTTTTTTTTCTCCTTTGAGGATCACCCGAATTTATGCGAAATGATTATGGTGAATTCTGGTTCATTGGTGTCAAGATAAAAAAGGTGAGAATGTTGTTGAAAAATTAAATTTGTTTTTAACTACGATTACCCAAATTTGGTATATTATAATATTGCAGTAAAAATGTGATTTTTTGTTGTTTTTGCTATAAAAAAAATTAAAATAAAAAATAGTAGTTTTCAAAATATCTGCGACGCGAACTGATTGGAACTCTGTCTGCCGCCTTCAAAACAAATATAAAATCTGCTTTATACAGTTTCTGACACCAACTTTTTCATCCTGATAAATCTAGGAACCCTAGTCCACAATTTGACCGATGCAAAACCAATGACAAATACGATGAGGTATATAAAGTTGTACCAAATCATGGACGCAAGCTGAACGAGGCACGAAAGCATGATTGCGTCCTTGCAGTGTTTCCCAGGTGAATCCGGGTCTCCAAAATCAGTGCCAGCGTCGACGACGTCGTTTTGCTCGTTTTGAAGTGGTCGAACGATGACCGACATTGTAGCTATCGCTGCGAGACAGGTTAGAACGCTGAGGACCCAAAATACCTGAACAAAACTTTAATTTGAAATAAAATAGAAAATTATACCATGTGTACCTTGAAAAACATTCCAGGAGGTTTGAAAATAAAAAAGTCCATTACAAAGACAACCACTGAGGTGCCAATGCCCGTGACACAGCAGTACATCATTGTACACATGTTTTCGTGGTAGATCAATTGCTGTTCGTGTGAACCTCTTGCTGTTACGATCATTTTTGGAGACTGAAAGTTGTGTTCAGGATGTTTATGGGATTACGGTATCATTTGATCTGAAACGATAAAAAAATATTCGAACAGAAATTTGCATATTATATTGCCGAATACATTTTCTATTGTACTAAAAAATTTTTTATACTGTACAGTAATTTCTTACCATAAAAAAATTTTTTTTTGTGTATTTTAAATATTTTTAGTTTATTTTTTATTTAACAAATTACCGTAAAATTTAATAAATGTATTTTTTATTTTAAAAAGTAATTTTCTGCCAAAAACCAAAACAACAGTTTTCGACTTTCTTGGAACCAAAAACTACCTCGTGCAACATCCCGAATAAAAACTTTGCCTTCGATAAAGCAGTTATAAAAAAGCTACACCGAGGGGTGATATACATATAAAATAAAAAAAGCATCAGAGCATTATTGATTACCTCAGGGGATGTAGAGAACGTGCTTGCTCTTTGTGGCGCATATAAAACAGACAACGGGCGATGGCAACAACGGCGACGACACAGCCCCGTTGCTGCTGTCCCCGAAAGGAAGCAATTTGAATTGCACATATAGATTAACCAGTAGACTGCGGCGGAGACACGCACGGACACTCGCTACTACGTAGTAGCCGTGCCAAAAGCTAGCCGTCGCCATCGCCGGCGGTGGCGGTGGCGCACCACGAGAGCAGAGTTTTCCATCTCCCGGACGTTTCTTAGTTTCTTACACGACGCGAAGAGACAACAAAGACCGCGGGAGTGAGAGAAGCTTAATCGACCAACCAACAAAATTTCTGACGTTTCTGTTCTTTTTTGTCACGAAACATGGCCAAATCATGTTTTCTGATGTTTCCAAGCTGTTTCTGTTGTCCAACTTTTTTTCGTGTTTGAATTTCCAAATTTGTATTCTCGGTGCAATGTTGACTCATTGTGCCGCACCTGGGGCTGGTGTGCATGCTCCCACGCAAATATTCTGTCGTTCAATTTTTGTTGCCATAAATGGTCGTTTCGAACAAATCTCGTCGATAATTGCTACTTTTGCAAAGTTGCGTTTCTTTTTTTTTGTACACCGCCTACTTACCGCAGTGACGCACAAGCACTATATCAGACATCACTTGCTTTTCAAATTGTCTAAAAGAGCATTCAAACTTTATTTGGATATGTTTGGTTCAGTTGATGTTTTGGAATGTGCAAAGGTGGGTTGTTTTTGGGGTGTGTGAAAATAGCATGGTGTAGAAAAAGGTGTGATTTATTTTTTGTTGCTGGGAATGCTTGGCACGTTTTCGGTCCAGCTTGACACATCGGAAAGGTACTCCGAAGGGAAGTTGCTAAAAATAAAGTTGGAAAACTTGCTGGACGTAAGAAAAGCTACTAAAAATTATGTGTTTAGAAAAAATTATAAAACGATTTTTGCCATTTTTTTAAATAATTTTTTTTTTATTAAAATTTTGGTCACCAACAAATATTTATAAAAAATTTTTAGTATTTTTTAAATCATTAGGTTTTTTTAAACAGAAAATTACAGTTCAAAATGTAAACAATGATAAGATCATATTTTTTTGTGTTCTGCTCATAAAAATTTTACGCTAAAAAAATTTTTTACTTTGTCAAATAAACGCTCAATTTTTTTTCGCAACTTTGTAACCCTTTTTGAGTACTTGTAAGCTGTAAATTCCGCTCTATATTTTTTTCATTCACAGCAATTTTTTTCCATATTTTTTTTCTCTTCAAAAATCTCCTCATTCATATATTTTATTTTTTTTGAGCAATTTACGATGCTAAATGCACCACTTTGCCACCATCTCCCGTTACATTTTTTTGCTCCCAGACGCCTCGACATCAATGGTGCCAAAAAACAACGACTACTGACTGACTGTCTGTTCTGTCCGGCTTTGAGAATTTTTTTCTTCTCTGATGCGAAAGCATTCCGCTTTCTTCATGCACGGCATTGCATTTGCCTCTTGGGACGTAATCTCCCGCCACCACCGCCATCCGTCGTTTTTCCCTTGCCTTGGCATACCACTAATACTTCTCCAATAATATAAGCTGTTCGTTTCTCGTTTCTATTCTTTTCTATTCTTTTATTTTCTTGCCCCAGCTAACATTTTTTGTCTGAAGAGGGAGCCGTGAAGCGTTTATGGACGAATGAAAGAATGCAAAAAGTAGCTTCAACAAAACAGAAGCCTTCTTTTTTTATGGCAGAATTGTCTGTGCCTTTTTATTCTGTTAAGTGCTTGAATATTGGAAAACAAGCAATTTCTGCTTTCGTCGATTTTCGATATTTGGTGTTTTCTTCGAACGCTGCTTTTTGCGCTGGATGGGAATAAAAAAAGTTTAATGCATTCAACAACCCTAGTTTTGCTTCGATCCTTTTTTCCTGGAATGCGGAAAAGTAAGAAGAGTGTCGAATTCAGTTACGAGGCTGTCTCTGCGGCGCAAGAAATATTTATAATAAATTGGTGTTTCTTGTTACAGATTTTTTTGATCACTGGAAAAAAATTTCATGTGTTAAAAAATTTCATGTACATTTTCCACTTTTTTCTTTCAAGTTTCCAAGTTTGGTCCAAAGCTTTTTTTTTTGATTCCGGTTGTTTCAATGATGGCAACTTTTTTAACGTCTATGTCGTTTCGAATCCTTGGAGACCACAAGCATCCATGTAGATACACGCATACGATGAGGGAAGAGGGAGGGGGGAGGACGGCTCACTTCCTTATTCGTAAACTTTTTTCCTTTTTTTTGTTCCTTCCTCCCTCTTTTTTCATGTTTAAGCGGCCGATTTCGTCAATACAATGTCTCGAGACTCAACTTCCATAGTTTTTTCAGTGCTTAAAACCAGTGATTCATGTCAATGTTTTTTTGCTTTGAGATTGATGGAATTTTGTTTTGTTGCAGGATTTTTTCTGCACATTCCTAAGAAAAGTCATGTTTCTTATAATTTGCGGCTGCCATTTTTTAAAACTTTTTAATTACTCATGTACGCTATTTTTGGTTTCAGTGTAATTGTACTGCGCACAGTTGATAAAATTGCTATCCGGTGTGGGGGGTAAGATTTCTGATCACAGCAGTACCGTACCCAAAAAAATTCAAACCAACCGTTAAAAAATGCTATTGTGGACAAAAAAATCGACATGAAAAACAACAAACAAAATTTGAAATATCGTTTAAAATGAAGAAAAACCGTAATTTTTGGCACCTAAAAATTTCGGATCAATTTTTGTCAGGTCCATGATAATAATTTAAAATCAGTAAAATCCCAAAAAATATTTTTGTGTAAGTTTGTCATTAGTATGGTTTTTGGTTCATTTTTACTGCTGACCAGGTACAAAATCTTATGTTATTCTTTTCACTGGTTGGCTGATAACAATGAATCTTTTTATACTGCCGCTACTTCGCTTAGAGTGTCCAACACCCTTTGTACATAATCTTCTTATCGCCTGTCCCATTCATGCATTGATTTGTGTCTTTTTTCATTTTTTTGGTCCACGTTGTAATATTAAATACATTTTTATATAAAATCAATGTTTTTAGAACATCACTTTTTCATTTGACAAATTTTTTATACCATTTACATTCGCTATTCCGTATTACGTGATGCAGAGCTTTTATCTTGCATGACGCAAGTTTGATAGCTAGTAGCTTTTATTTATGAACAACTTGGTTTCCAGCTAGTCAGTCGTGTTAGTCCAATTCTGACAACTGCGAGGGTGGAGTGACTTGCGCGTTTGGTTTTTTTGAGAATGGCATAATTGCATTTTTTTAAAGCATACTACGAATTTGGATACGTTATTTTTGTTTACGCCTGCCTGGTCTACGTGCAGTACCTCTAAAAATATTTATTTGTTTTTCGACTGTTGAACTCGTAAATATATACTTTTCTTCAAAAAAGGGGTTATGAAGCTCCCAAATGAATTATTCACACACGTTTACACGTGACAAAGACTGAATTACACGTTACATGGTGTTTACTTCATGAACTTTTTTTATTTTTCTATGTTTGATTAAACTTTTTTTTCTTCCTTATGGGACAATAGTAAGAGTATTATTCCTTGCCATGGAAACGTTTTTATAGGCTTTGGGGTACAAATTATATTACAACATGTGGAAAGCAAAAATAATTCAATTTTTTATATTTTTGGTAACATAATTTTTTTTCTAATCGTAAATTTTCTTTTCATTGATTTTGTGCTTTTGGTCCGAGTTTACCTAACAAAAAATCCAGCTCATTGATCCATAAAAAATTGTCAAAATTGTATTTCGAACTCTGCAGCATCCATTGTCTTTTTTTGGAACTTTAAGCTGGAAAATCCTTTGTTTTTTTCCGTTCTTTGTTTTTTTTCCGTTGCTTTTGTGTAGTCAAAAAATCCCACTCGTGCCTGGGAGAGCAATCTTTTTTTCCCCAACGACAACAACTTTTTTTTTGCGAATCCTAGAAGCAGGACGATGCCGTGCCTCGCCATGCGGATACATTTATTTATTTTTCTCTGTTATAAATTTGGTTTCTGATGGCACTGTGCTCCGTCTTTTTTTCTGAATCATCAAAAAAGGACGCTGACTGAGTGAGAAAAAAACCGAATTTTGAAATTCAATTGTTGTCTCTTGGGGGGACGAAACATAGCATATTGCTATGAGACAGAAGAATGAGTGCGGAAGTCTCATTCTGGTAAAAAAAAAGACGGAGGAGGACACAGGAAAAGCGACACCGACGACGACGACTACTACATGATGATGCGCTGCTGTATGCCTCTTTGGTAGGAAGGGGAGGAAAAAGGAAGCAACAAAACACCATAAATGTCTTTTTCGTACCCTACGAGTTTGACTTGGTTACATCCGCTAACAATTCTGTCCATTGTTTGTTTTCTTCTGATCCATGTTCAAAATTTGTTTTTAAGAGCATTTTTAGAAAATTCGGTTTTTTAGGATTTTCTTACTACTAAAAAAATCGAGGCTAAAAAATTGGGCGGGGCATGGTCCTAATTTTCGATCCGTTATTATCAAAAACTTAAAATTTCTTTTAAAAAATATCGTCGTTTTAAAATAATTTTTTGACCAAGAATTTTGTATTGTGACTTTTTAGTTGTTTAACGAAAAAAACGTTTTTTTATTTTAAAAAATTTCAAAATTTTTTCCATTTTCTCAACAATTGCTATTGATACACTGGATACTACGTGCTCTCACACGCATGTACCTCTTCTCACCATGTCTGGCCCTTTTGTTTGCTTTTTAGGCTCGAACAGATCCGTCAATTTCAGATATTTACTTGATGATGTTTCGTTTCGTAAGTCAGATTGCCTAGCCTGCACTGCGCGTGTGTTTGTGATTCCGTCGCCCATCCTTCATACTCATCCCTTTCCTTCCTTCCGACGTCAATTGCCTATACCAACAACGATTTTTGTTTTGGGTCAACAAAGTCATACAAATGCTTGTTGGCGGAGAGTTGGTATGGTTTGTGTATGCAGGCTCACAAAATCAAAAATTGTCTATTTAAAATTTTGGTTGCATTTTGGGGATTATGTCTGCCTAGTTGGCGGCGGAAGCGGAGAGAGGGGGCTTATGGGAGGGCGCTTGTGTTCTTGTTCTTTGTGCTGTCGAAGTTCCGTTGATTGCTTGGGACTGGGCCTGGTTCCCAGAGACTAAAATTGACCCTTTTGTTTTAAAAAATTTTTTGTATCCCAGAAAAGCTTGATGTACAAAAACGCCATGTGAACCAAATCTTTGAATCATTGTCGACCCCAAAAGTTTTCCATTTTGCCGAGAAACCATTGAACCATTGAACACTCTCAGTTTTACCACGTCACTAAAAAATTTTCTTTCAAAAAAAAACTTTCTACAACCATTAACCGTCATTTTCTCTTCATCGCAATTTTTTCAAGCTTGAACAATTCTCTTTCCTTCTTTTCACATGCTCGTCCAATAGGTCATGATCACACTCACTTTTCATCCCCTGCCGAAGCGTCCATCGTCTTTCCGCCATCCATCCATGGCCATCAAGAGGTCGACTAATCCCGTGTATTTTTTCCAACTCCTTCTCAAAGCTTGTTGGAGCAGCAAAGCTTTTAGCCAACCGGGGCGCAGAGCAGAGTTAGTTGTCTGTGGCATAGAAAACTAAATAAGTCTGAATAAATTATCGATTGCCATTGGCATCGTTGGTGCCGTCTGAAATTTCTTTTTCTTCGGTTTTTTTTCTTCTTGTCTCATCCCTTAAGACTTTCTTTCTTCTTTTCCTGCGTGCCCCCTTCTCCACCCCCTCCTCCTCATTTTCATGACCCGTGCCGTCTTCGACTTCATCAAAGTCAAAAAGCGAACGAGAAGGGAAACGACATCTGACAGCGAGTGTTTTTTATGCTGTTCATTACATTTATTGGCGTGTTAAAATTGCCATTGCCGATGTAAGACGTCCACGTGATGCTACTATCTTCTTTTTTTATTCGTGTTTGAGGAGTTGAAAATTATCGGGGACATCAACAATTTTTTTTGAAAATTGTTTGTTGTTTTTTTATTTTTAAAATTAAATTTTTTATTCATATTTACTAAAGACAATTGTTTACAAGTATTAAAATTTCAAATATTTCATAAACTTTTTTTGACGATAAATATTTATTTTTTTAGAATTTTTTGATCAAAAAAGCCAACTAAAATTTTTTTTTTGATGCCAACCAAAACACACTTTTTTGACTTTCAAATTATTTTTTTGTCCTCAAAAAGTTTTTTTGCAATCGCGTGTAAATATTAATGACGTATCGACTATCGACGTTTTGTCCTGCTTTTGCACTATTTTTTTTTGCCCCGAGACGAGTCACTTTTTCTGAACTTTTCAGTTTTTTATTCATGCAAAAAAAGAAATTTCAGGCCGGCCATCTTGGTTGCCATCGAGTGTGCCGTTGTTGACCAGCTCAAATAGGAGGCAATTTTTGACGGATTTTTGAGAATCACAACTGATCGTAAAAAATGGCAAAAGACAACGGCAACGATATTCCGGATTCTCTCGATGAGATCAATCTTCGGATGAATGCGACTACCGATGATGTAAGTTTTGATTGTTTTTTGTTTTCAAAATTACATGAACCGGGCAAATATAAATAAATATATTTATCGGTGCGCACCAGAGATTCATTAATTTGCCAGAGAGAGATACTCGTCACTCATATTTGCACTGCTAGAGGTCTAGCCTAGACCCCACCTGGATGACTCGTCAAACATAACAACGTTGAACTTGAAATTTTTATTTTTTCTTACTGTTTCGAAATTCATTATAATTCATTACATTATAATGTACATACAAAGAAATGCAATTTTTGTGAATAACAAAAAAACATACACGAAAAATAAAAGCAAAAAAGACAGTAGAAACAAATTTTTTATAAAATAAAAAAAAGCATTTTTCGTCGTTTTTTTTTGCTTTGCCCAAAAAGTTTTTTTTGCATTCTTTAAGTCATTTTTTTATATTTTTATTTTTTTTGGTATAAATTTTTAAAGTAGCACTTTTTCTAAAAGTGGAATGTTACGTGGCTGCAAAATGTAGCATTTTTAATATTAGAACCCAAAAACGGAAGACTACCAATTTTTTGGAAGTGGACCTGGAATAAAAGTTATGCATGTTACGTTGCAAATCGTATTTTTTCCGAGAACTCATCTATTTTTCATGACTTCACAAAAGTCATACCAGGCCATGGACCAATACCGGGTTAATAAAAAATATTACATTCGGGTTCTTCGAAACCTCTTGAAGTCGCTTGTAAGTCTTTTTTTCGGACCCCGTCGAACAAAGCTTCTGGACGCGTGTTTTCTGCCTCCCGTAGAACCCAAAAATGACTAAATGACTGCTTGTAACTTTTCTTTCCTTTTTTTGTTTTATGAAAAGGATAAAATTCATATCGTATTCCAGACACGAATGGTGGTCTGTCTGGAAATAAATAGTCGTAACTTTTTCTTTTTTCATTAGTTTTTATAACTCGGTTTTTTTGACTTCTATATTACCAATTTGCAGTGAGTAAAAATTTGTATTCAAGAAAGTGGATTCTGTTTATCGTTTTGTTATGGCGAAACCCTAAAGAGTTCAGGATTTACGAATCTAAATCCTTCCAAGTCTAAAATGTCTCTTTTTGTGTAGTATCTATAGTTTCACATCCAACTAAAATGCCACGTTCATGAAATGTTGGCACCAAATTGTCTGTTCTATTTTAAAAAAAATCCTTTGTTTTTTTCCGACTTTTATATTTAGTGCTCTACTTTCATATAATAGCGACCAACGTCATTCGCAACAAGTCAACGCTCCATTTATGTATGCTTTGTGTGCAAAAAACAATGCCCTGCTAAAAATTGAATGAACAAAAAACTTTTTGCATTACCCGAAATTAATTTTTTTTCTCAGGTGCTGAAATTTTTTTGTAATAAAAAAGATGTATTTGACGCTTGACTGCAGGGACCAGCCAGGGCAGGGGGGCAATCCCCTCAATTTCTGTGCCATGGCTGGGTTTGGCTGTTTTGCCACCCTGTTTTATTGTTGCATAAGTGGACCATTCGTTGTATCTTGTTTTTGGATTTGAGTGCACTTACCTCCTGTTATCTTGACTTGAAGCTGGTTTTTCCACCCTCACCCAAGTACCAAAAAATTAATTTTCAACTACTGGTTTCATCTTTTTTTTTGGCATTTTTAAATACGTCAAGTGGGTGACGATGACACCCCCCCCCCAAACAAAATGGCCTTAAGTATGGAGAAAAAGAGGTGATGACGCCAAAAACACGCCACAACCAGCGTCTTGGAGTACCACAAAAAATAAATGCAATGCATTTCATTTTCCGTCTACATTGTTGGTAGTAGACGTTGGGTCTCGTCTCGGTCTCGGCCTACGCCGAGGTTGTGGCCGAGACTAGTCGCAGCTGGCGGGTGATTGCCGTGCCTTTTTTCACAGCTAGCCTTCTTTTTCACC
Organism: Turbatrix aceti; assembly: GCA_963969345.1. NCBI lineage: Eukaryota > Metazoa > Nematoda > Chromadorea > Rhabditida > Panagrolaimidae > Turbatrix > Turbatrix aceti. The sequence goes on along the minus strand of OZ017767.1, from coordinate 11,372,805 downwards.
GATTTTTTTTGGGGTACCATAAAATAGAAATGAGCGGGTTGGAGAGAAGCTAGGATGCTTTTCCGGATGAGCAATGACATTCAGACACGAATACGGATGGGCCACTCTTCTTTTTTTTATTCACTTGTAGTTCCGGGGTCGGTCGTGGTACTGGTGGCTTGATTTGATTTCGGGAGTTTTTTTAGTGCAAAAATATTTTTAGAATAATTTTTTTTTGTTTCAAAAACATTTGTGTCGAAACCAGAAACCAAAAAGTTTCGTGCCAAAACCTCAAATCAAAAACATTCGCTCCAAAACATCACGTTCAAACTTTTTTTTATTATTCAATTGCTTCTTTTTGTTACAAAGTCCGGGACAAAAGCTCAGATGCAAGAATTACCCCCTCCCCCGGAATCATTGATGCCAAAGCCAGCCTGGAATTCATAACGTATTCATAGACCTGTGGGGTACACAGAAGTGAGGAACAAGGCCCTCCATCGAATATATTCTCATCTTTTGTCATGCTTTTCTTTTTTTTATCTGTTTATAAATATATATATACATATATGTATATCCACGTTCACGGCACGACGAAACCCCATACACACGCAAATCTTACTTGTTTCATTCGAAAGTGTTTCTCGGGGTCGTGTCAGATCCTTCTTATTTTTTTTCTATTGTCCACAACACCAACGAGAGCCACTTCCTTCCTGTCAGAAGAGAAGGAGGTGTAACTTGAGGCTTTCGTGCCATGGTGGCATTTGACGTGTCTCTTTTTTGGATATGTCACAAATTTTCTTTATTTCTTTACCAAATCATTAAACTTGTCTTTCTTGTCCTCAAGTTGGTTAAATCTTGCATTCCTTAGGGAATTATTATAAAAAAATTTTCAGCAACTATTCACCTTAAAACCCCATTATCGGTGGTAATAACATATAAAATATACGCACTTTTTTTGGCGAATATGCAATGCTAAGACATGCATGGGACCCCTGCCGTAGGATGCATGCATGCAAGACTTTTTCTATACGGACAATTTCATTTCATTTCATTCATTTCATTTATTCTCTAACTCGTACGCACCATATCATACATACAACACTACAATGAAAAGTCAGAAGGTGATGAAGATGATGATGGCGTCTCGTACGTAGAGGGGCCCATCCGGAACGGATGTCTTTGCGATACGTGCACCCTGAGTTCGCAGCTCTTACAGGGGACGGGACGTGTTTTTGGTGTGGTGTGTTTTTCGATTGGATGATGACGAATGAGAATGAGTTGTAGAAGACCGCTGCGCCCAAGCGGGATCGAACCTCGACCTTGATTTCCTTGTAGACGCGCCACACACCACTGGGCCACCCGCGCCCATACGGACAATTTATTGGGTCTAAAATGCAATGAATTCCTTGATCAGAATTTTTTAGGCCCCGAGTTGACGCGAAGCAAAAAAATCAATTGAGATGCTATTATATACAAAAATTGTGTTTATACCTTTTGAAGTATAATTTGAATAGTTTTATGTATCAAAACTATTTTTTATGAAACAATAACTTGCATGCAAAATTTTTAATGTTTAATATTATTTTTGTTATTATTTTTGTGTTTTCGAACAAAAGGCTTATGTTTTTTACATTATTTATAAATCGCGTTGTTTTGCACATCACATTATGCCATGCATTTTGACATCTGATTTATGCTTTAGACAAAATATAGCATTGTTTCATGTGTTGCACGAGGCATGAAATGGGCCAAGCTATAGCTCAACCCAAATGACCTGCTTTAAATTTGAATTTCTTTCTAAATAAAGGTTTTTTAGACCAAAATAGAATAAAAAAAAGTGGCACAAAATTAGAAATAAAACTGACAAAAAATCACATCGATTAAAACAAAAATTTTACCAATTTTTTAATCAATCAATTTCATAAAACCAGGCGACTACGTTTTTTTTGGCTAGATGTAGCATTAGTATACTATATACTATACTATAGTACGCTACTATAGTACGCTACAAAATTGGACAGAATACTATAAAACCATGACAAAAAAATTGTTGTTATAGGAACTTCCTTTTTTTTCATGGATACTAGATGTTTATGTCATTTGACTTGACCTTGTAGAGTATTTTTGCTTTTATTCATTTCATGTTTGTTCTGTAATATATACAATATTACAGAAAAGGAAGTTATTTTTAACGAATTTGCACTGAACTGACATTTTTCATAGACAATATATACGTACCACATTATTTATTGTTCACATTCTGAATAGCTAACAACCCTCAATTGGAAATTTGTTCCACGACTTTTTGACATTTCCCGAATTTATTACACTTTCATGACTCTTACGGAGTGACAACAAAAAAAATAGATAAACAATGTATACGACATGTAGTAGCCATCTATTTCACGTTGCCCCTTTTCCCCCGTTTCTTCCAAGCTCCACAGCTTGTCTGACGGACGGTCGATTGAAGGGAGTGTTTCTTATTGTCATTATTTTTTTTATTGGTTTATCCTGAACCTTTATCAGACATTCTGTCGCTTGCAAAAAAACTATTTTATTTCCCGGCGCCTATCATCACTGTTATTGATGCTGATGTATTGTTTTTCACTGTTATGTTTTCAAGATAACTTTATTTAGCCCTTGAATTGTCGCACACAAAAACTCACAGACGGGGCACATCCATACTTATATCAATGCCGGTTTTGCCAAAGCAGCTTAGCCTGGCGGCAAGTGCCTTGTTGCCATCGTCTTCGCTAGACGATGCTTCGCCTTCCGATTCTTTGGGAAGAAAAAAGCCTGATTTTAAACCCGCTGGTAATGGTTGTGTCGAGCACGATGGTCTCCTCATGCCCGAAGATATGAGTGACGAGTTAAAGAATTTGAATGTGTACATTGATCAGACAACTTTTCAAGTGAGATTTTTTGTAGAGGGGTAATATTTATTTAACAATTGGGACGCTATTTAGATTATTTTTCTGAATAACGTGAACATTGTTCAGAATATTTTTTCTGAATAACGGGAACGCTATTCAGGTTATTTTTCTGAATAACCTTAACGCTGTTCAGAATATTTTTTTCTGAATAACGTGGACGCTATTCAGATTAGTTCTCTGAATAACGTCGACGCAATGCAGATGATTTATATGTCAAATAATGTAAATTTATTAAAAGTTTGTGTGAAATCCAAAAAAATAATTGGGACATCCAAAACCTAAATTATTCAATTCATCGATTAATTTTTAGTCCCTCGAAGCAACCCGTCGGATGCTGGCCCTATGCGACGAATCCAAAGAAGCCGGTATCAAAACCCTTGTCATGCTGGACGACCAGGGCGAACAGCTCGAGCGCGTCGAAGGCAACCTCGACACTATCAACACCGACATGAAGGAAGCCGAGGAGCATCTCAAAGGCATGGAAAAGTGCTGTGGTCTCTGCGTGCTGCCTTGCATGAAGGGAGACGACTTTGAGAAAGGTTCCGATTACGCCAAAACCTGGAAAAAAGACGATGACGGTGGAGTCATCAGCGATCAGCCTCGCATTACGGTCGGTGATTCATCCATGGGCCCTCAGGGTGGATACATTACCCGGATCACGAACGATGCGAGGGAAGAAGAAATGGATGAAAACATCCAGCAGGTATCAACGATGGTTGGTAACCTGCGAAACATGGCCATCGATATGTCAACCGAAGTCAGTAACCAGAATCGTCAACTCGATCGCATCCAAGAAAAGGCTCAGTCAAACGAGACCCGTGTCGACAGTGCCAACAAGCGAGCCAACAAACTGCTAACAAAGTAATTATAATTTTTTTTTAATCCCCCAGGTAATCCTAAACACACACTTCAGTTAATCTCAAATCGCGTGCGACGGAATGAGCGATTTAAAAAAAGAGGTGTCTCTAACCTTCGATTTTTCTTCTTCGGCGTCCTACCTTCATTTTTCCTGGTGTTTCCACTTCTTTTTCACTTCTTTTTTTCTCTCAAACGCCGACATCCAACGCGAGTTACGACACAAACACCACACACACAAGCACAGACACAAACACACACGCACTTCCTATCACGGGCACTCGCAAGTTATCGATATGCTTTTTTAACTTTATTTCCTGATCTTGCTTCAACTATTTATTTTCCACTTTTCTTTTTTGGATTTAAAATTTTATGCAGTTTATAACATTTTTTACGTGTCTAAAAAGAACCGTTAAAAATGCAGATTTTTTTGGATTCAAATTTTGTAGCAAAAGTTTCTTATAAAAATATGCCAGTTTACAAAAAAAATCTATATTTTCGACACAAAACTTTTTTAGGAAATAGTTTTTTTTATAATTTATTTTACACGCACAATTTTTGCTAGACCTCTTCTAGACCTTCACACACCTCCATTCCATGAAATCTACCCCAGAGTTTTCTTTTGCGATAACTTTTTTATTTTTTTTTAATTTACCACGCATACGTTATTACCGTCACGATTACTCCTAGTCTGATTTTGAACCAATACCGATGCTTACATTGTTACATAGCTAATTTTATTTACGACTTTCATTTATTCACTTGGATTGTTTTTTTATTCAATATTTTTATATTTATGTTACGTTATGAGAACAGTGTGTCATTGTTTTATTTTTTTGTGTTATAAAGTCTGACGTAGGGTTGATTGTGGCTTGAAAAAAAAACAATAAAAGTTGTGATTCACTGAAGAATTTTACCACGAATATTATTTTTATTGTTGTGGTGTGCAAATAATAATGCGTGTTTATTTTTTGGATATCCGCAAACATTTTCGATCGTGTTCGCAAAGCAAAACGAACAGATATTTTTTTATTATGTGTGCAACCTCCGGAAAAAAACGCACATTTTATGGAATGTTGCAAATTTGATATTTTTTGGCAATTGATATCGATTTTGAAACTGTTTGTTTGTTCTATCTGTTCGAAAAACTTATCCTGATTTTTGAACGATCACGACGCTCGTTTAATACCGGTTTATGCCAAAGTGAATGCTGTTTTGCCGCGTAATTTGAAGTTCAATTTCAAATGTTCCCTATCGTTCCCAAAAAACATTTCTCGCTTTATTTTATATCAGAATCAACCGTTTCTACAAAAATGAATGAGTAAATAAATGACAAAACAAAAAATTCAGACAAATTGCAATTCTATATATTTTTTTTCCAATAAAAAATTGATACCGTAATCAAAGTGTTGGATGCAATGAAAGATCGGGTGTATCAATTAAAAAAAACTACCAGGTTTCATGTCTCTCTGTAGTACTTACTAAATAATAAATTTGATTTTCTAAGATAAAAAAATTACGGTCAACAAAAATGGAGTGTATCAACGGGAGTAAGGGTTATGTTTTTTTTTGTTCGTTGATATCTGGATAAATTACTGCTGCAATAAAAAAGAGTTCTGTACCAAAAAAATATAATCACTCGTTTACAGCATTACAGAACACACTTTTTTACAATCTATTTAAAATTTTTATTCTTCCATTGTCTCGAGATGACGGCCCTCAGCCTCGTTGTACGAAGACTCCCGGATGTTATGGAATGAAAATTGGTTAAAATTGTTTTGAATTTCTTCGAGCTCTTGCACGGCTTCCAGAGGACCATCGGTAGCAGGGGGAGGTGTCAACTTGACATCGGCTTCCGTCAATTTCTGCAAATAAGAAGAAATAGATAATTCAGCAAAAAAAAAACAAGTCAATTTTTTTTGTGTAATCTCTTCCGGCTTTGCATGGAAAAAAGGCTTGTTGTTATTTTTCTGTGCGTTTCGTTTCATCATGGATAATAAAAACAACGCTTGGGTGACAAGTGGTTTGAAAACAGGTCTGACAAAAAAACAATTTGCAGCAAAGCAGGCCGTAAAAAGAGGCATAAACAATCAGAATTTTGTTAGATGGTCGACATCGCACAGAACACACGAGTTCAGTGAGATTGCAAACACTTCTGGGTAATTTTGGAACGAGATTTAATTCCGCACCAATAATGATTTGACACGGTCTACACAACGTTCCTAAGGATTCGAACCGGGGCCGAAATAATTCCGAAAATTTTTCGAATTATTTATAACCCCAGGTTTCGCTATTCATGCACCTTTTTCCTTTTTTTAATTCAAAACAGTTGAACTTACCGAATCGAAATAAGTTGTATCGGTATCGCTTGAAAGTTGCGGTTTGAAAGGAGGTTCAATTTCTTTTTTGTACAACTTTTCCCAATCAATGGGAACAAAGAATTTATGAACCCGAATTTCGTGCCAGTCATACGGACCACCACCAAGTCGTTCCTGTGGATTCTTAACGAGCAGTCTCGCGAGAAGATCCTTTGCGGGAGGCGATAGTCTGCTCGGGAACCTCAGCTCACCCTTCATAATGAGTTCGAAGAGCTTGTCGTACTTTTTGGCGTAGAATGGCAGTCTGCCACACATCATCTCGTACATGACGACACCGAGACCCCACCAATCAACGGATCTGCCGTAATCATTGTCGCAGAGTACCTCAGGTGCTAAGTATTCAGGTGTGCCACAGAAAGTCTTGGTTCGGTCTTGGAACGAAATATCCTCTTTGCACAGTCCAAAATCGGCAATCTTGATATGCCCATCACGATCCAGCAACAGGTTTTCCAGTTTTAAATCCCGGTAAACAATGTTGTTTTCATGCAGGAAGCCGAGTGCCATGATGATTTCCGCACCGTAAAACCGACTGCGATTTTCGTCAAAGCCGGATTTGCGGGTTTCGACTTCCTGGTTCAAATGATAGTAAAGATCGCCTCCAATAGCGAATTCCATGACAAAGCAGAGCCGATCAACGGTCTGGAAAGAATACGTAAGTTCGGTGAGGAAAGGATGCTTGCACCGTTGCAGAACACGATTCTCGGTCATTGTATGCGCTACTTCATCCTTGTTGACGATAACCGTCTTTTTGAGCAACTTGATGGCATACAGTTTGCCGGATCGCTTTTCACGTGAAAGCATGACTTTTCCAAAGCTCCCGACACCGAGAACTTTGAGGAATTCAAAATCGCTGAGGTTCTAAAAATTTTTAAATTAAGGTAACTTTTTTAGTATTAAATTCTGTGCAACTTACAACTTTCGAAACATTTCGCCGATCTGGTGATTGTTTTTTGTTGTTAGTAAAGTGTGTAAAAACGTTGTCATTAGTGCTGAGAGATCCATGAATATCGCTGTCATACGTTCCGGGTTCCATAGCCTGGGGTAGCTGGCTGACGTCAACCATTTCTTGATCGGGGTTAACTTCCGGATGGAGCTTGTCTTCCCGCTTGAGGTTATCGGATACATTCTTGATCGCCTCGATCCACGCATCCCTGACTTGCGCAGAGTCGGCATTGAACATGCGTTCGATGATGGTCGTCCATTGCAGTCCTCGGACGAGAAAGGTGTTCGGCTTGGGGCGTTCTACTTTCATCAACTGAAAAAAAAATAGAACATAGAAACGATTTCTTCAAAGAAAAAAATCCTAACCGTTTTTTCAAACCCATGAAACCCTGAGTTGCCACTCTTGGAAAGTGAAAGACTGGTAAGATTTGTGCGAGCAAGTTCGTGACTATTAATAACCGTAGTTGCGGGATATACCATATTACGAGATCGTTTTCGTGTCAAGATGCTACCCGGTAGGTGAGATTTTGCGACATGACCTAGGCTACAGGTGGAGGCCCCTTTGACGCTTGCGCCCGATGACTTTCGTGGTGCCGTTAAGACGACACGTCCGGCCGGTGGTGATCGGCCTTTTGACATTGTTTATTTTCGTTATTAGCTAAAAATTTTAAAAAATACGATAAATACAAACGATTTGATTTTGAACCAAATGCACGATACGAAGGTGACACATATTGTTCAAAACAAGGTCAACGTTATTTAGAAAGTTTTTCTGAACAATGCGGACGCTGTTCAAATTAATTTACCCGAACAACGTAAACGCTATTCAAAACCAAAAAATACCAAATTCGCAAAAAAACCTTTAGGCAAAAAAATAAAAACAACTCCCAATGAAAAAACGAAATACAAGCAAAAATCATGACGTTATAAAATATGCAGCATATTTACTGTTTTTTCTGTCCTACTACCAGAGTTCCCCTTGTTTTGGTTTTTTGCAAAAAAATATTTTACTCCCCCCGAACGAACACACAAGGATAAGTTGTTGTTTTCGTGTTCAAAAATAAAGTGGTTTTCATTCAAGTTGTTGTGCGAAAAAAAGCGATGAAAACAAATCAAGTGAAGAGGTGGAGCCTGCCTGCAGTGGGCATCGGTCAACATTGACCGCCGCAGGCGAGGCGGAGAGCATAGATCAGACCGACCACCCGCACACGTTTGTGGATAAAAAAAGAAGAAAGATGGATGAAAAACAACCAACGTATATACATGTTTGCACAGACTTTATATTTATATTTATCCTTATTACTCTGTTTTGATGAAAGATATTTAGTCCTGTGAAAAAAAAAAACAAAGGTAGTCGATGCAAATTCTGTTTACGGTGAAAATAAGGAAAAATATGTGTATCGCCCCACTCATCCATCCATCACACGACTCAGAAATACAAAAAAGAACCACAAACATGTGTATCATGTTTTTTTTAGACACAGTCGAATGAACATTCGTGTCGTGACGATTTGAGGGAAATAAAAAATGGAGTATTACGGAAGCCCCGGGTGAAATTGGCAAAAACAAGTATTCAATGGAAAAAACAATTTGTGCAAAAAACACAAATTTTTGGCATGCACGTTCCATTCTTTGAACCCAAATATCTAGAAAAAACAATCCAGCTAATAAAAGTAGCATTGCGTACTGTAGTGTTTTGTTTTTGAACAGAAAACATAGTATTCCGGTAATTTTGTTCAAACAAGGTGCACGCTGTTCAGGCAGTTGTGCTGAACATAGCAGTCCCCATTCGGAAAACTAATGATAAACAGCGTCCACGTTGTTCAACATTTATTTTATCCAGTCCGCATTGTGTCCAATATTTATTGAACGCACAAATACTGGGAGCATTTATACGCATCTACATACATTTTGTACCTTATGACACAAAAGCTAGACAGCATAAACACATTGTACGAAGAAAATATCAACAGTTGTCTGACATACAATTTCGAACTACAAATTTTGTTTTTTTTAGCAACAAAGGCGAGATTGATTGATTGTTGATTTCTATTTGTTGCAGAGCAAAAATATGCAATCGTCAGAGTAAACAAAGAAATCAAACTACAAGTAAAATTTTTATTTTTTAGATTTATTATTTAAAATACGATAAATAAATATATATATCATTTGTGCCTCCTAACATCTGGTCTAATGATAACTAACCACTGAGTAATGGTGAAATAAATAAAATAAAAATAAATATATTTGGTATAAGATTATGTATTTTATTATTTATGCAAAACTGACTTTTTAATAACAACTACTGACCATTCATAACATTCGTATAGCTTAAGATTAGCTAAATTGTTTTGAAAAAGCTAGAAAAAAACATGTTCCCCTTCCTTGTACCCCGCGGAGTTATTATTAATGACTCCGCAATGTAATACACACAAATCATACAACCAAATGAAATTAATTGTCCACTCAGAGAACAAACAACAATATAAACGTCAATATCAACATCAACAACATCCAGATGTTGTGCCAGCTTCACGTCACCGTAGTCACCAAGTAACTGACCACTTCCTCCATTCTCCCTTCCCTCAATTGACCAAAATAAAAACAGATCCTGAGAATGAGAATGTCAACACGCAGAAAGAGATGGACTTGTTTTGGTCAGTTTAACTTTTTTTTGCAAAAGCAAAAACAAATTTGACCATTCTCTGTCGTGTCGGAAATTAATCTCATTTAAAAGAGGGAACAGAGGAGAACCGGAAAGATAAATCCTATAAAGCAGTTGTGCCAAAGCAAAAACAACGTGGGTCATTTTTGAAAACAAGTTTACACAAAAAACAAGGAAACGCTAAATTCAGCAGACTGGCAAACATGTTTACACTGATGTGGGTTATTTATGTATGTATGTCTACAACATGAATGCAGAAATATATTTTATTACCAGTAATTATCAGGATTCCGTATTACCGTAAACTTCATACGGTAATATACAAAAACGATGTGCATTTGCCGTATTAGTTTACGGTAATCTTTCAGAAAAAAACCAAAAAATCTTAAAAAATACGAAAAGTTTTTATTTATAAGAAAACAAAACTGCAAATGCAATTTTTGTAAAAAAAATAACCTTGTACATTATTAATTTTTGTTATCGCAAAAAAATGCTGTTCAAAAAAGCATACACATGTTTATATATAACATCATAGTCACGTACGTGCAACTATTCAAAAAAAATTGGGACACAAACAAAACAACATTTTTGATGGCTGTTGTTGCATCCAAAAGACCGCGTCTGGTCGAGATGTCATAAAAAAGTTTTTTAACCGAAAACACAATGTGAATTGTTTCAACACTTCAAAGTTTATTAAAGCCTGATAAAAACGTTAACAAATTTTGGAGATCGTATCAATTTTCAAAAAATTCTGCCATTTAAAAAAATTAATCAGCAGAATCAAAAAAATGATGGAACATTATCAAAATTTATTTTATTTATTTATTTCACCATTACTCAGTGGTTAGTTATCATTAGCATTATCAAAATATAAAGTTAAATTCTAAAACATATTTCTTGGCCATAAAGTTTACACATTTTGTTCATTCAAACCTTGATCCCCGTTTCAAGGTGAAATCTGTTGTATATATTTATTTCTCATGCCTACAAAAACCCAAAAAACTTTGAGCAATCTGATAACTTGATCTCACATCGAACGAACATACACCATACTCTTCCCGACTCCAACAATCAAGTTATAAATTTAGCAATAACAAAAAAAACTATAAAATTGGTCATAGACACACATGCTGTAAATATGTGAGTAAGAAAAAGAAAAATATCAACAGATATCAGAAAAAGGCCGGAAACTCAAATCGTCGTCGGCGTCTGAAAACATACAGTAATCCTTGTTGTCGCCGAGCAAAAAAAACACGCTTGTTTTTTCAAAAGCCTGTTCTATTTTTTCTTCAACGCTGACACACATCTCAAAAGACCATAATCTATACATTTCCGTGTGCATCGAAGAAGTTTGTATCAGATTCTTTTGTTCTCAGTTCTCGTGCTGAACCAATAAACATGTCAATCAAATCAACTGCTGGGATAGCCGTGGTAGTTGTTTTTGCTGTGACTCCTCTGTTCTACCATAATACCCTGAGGCAATAACGGTATTTTATTGTGAAATGTATACAAAAACAAGGATATCAAATGAAAATTATTTTACTATGTAAACCAGATTGCAAAAAAAAGAAAGGCAAAAACGTACAATTCACATTTAAAATCCAAGAAACTATATGAGAAAATAATACCGTAATCAGGGATAAGCAAACCATCGTTTTTTTTTTGTTCGCGAACAAACATGGCCATTTTGACAATTTGTACGAGATACCCATTTTTTCGGTTTGCAAAATTGAGCTTTGTTCGCGAACAAACGCGAACGTTCACTCATCCCCGACCGTAATCCACTTCAAGAGGGGTAACAAAAAACATGAACTACTATCAGTCAGTTTGTTATTCCGAACTTTCGGTACTTCCTAAAAAAACACCACTGTTTACATCAACATTGCAAAAATTCTAATTTTTTGCCCTGTGTTTTTGTATCCGATCTGAAATATATTTATTCCGTAAACAACTGATCAACGCTAATCAACTTCGTTTCCGCCGACACCAAAACAACGAGTGCACGCACGCACCCGCCAGAGTGCAAAGAGCCTACACGATAAATGAATAGATTGTTTTTGTTCAATAAAAATCACCGACAAAGATAACAAAAATAACCACCGTGATTTTTATATTCCATTTACACCTCCCCCTATCCGTAAATAAACCGTATTCGCACATTTGCAAAAATAGGTAGAAAATGATGTCAAACTCAATTTGAAAAAAAATAATAACCCTAGAAATAGTGTTGACGGAAAAAACACCTAAATAGTCATGTGCAAAAAACATGTGGATATCAACATGTTTTCGGCATTCCTGTTATTTTTCAAAGAAAAAAATCATCAACAAATTTGTGGAACAAATTTATTTCAATGCAAAGTTAGGAAAAATAGCACTCAGATTAGCAAATTCCTATTTTTCTTTACAAAAATTAAATGAACGGAAAAAAAGCCAAATTTGGTAAAAATTAATATGTATAAAAAACGCTGATACGGTAAAAATCCAGCGAAAGTAATATGAAAGATTCGATAGCCTAAGTTCTATTTTTATATTTTTTGTAAAAAAAAAAAGTTTTTTTTAGCCCCGCCCTCTCTGAATTATTATTTCAAAAAATCCAAAACTTAAAAAAATGTAATAAGGTATGAAAAATGAACGCCACAAAAATGTGTTCACAATCGAAGACCTCGGTTTTTTTATATCATTTTATACATAACTTTTTGAACTGCCCGGCAGCAAGCGACGACAGTACTTCCTGTTCATCATCCAAACCATCGACCGCCCAAAAAATGTTTTCATCATCATTGCATATTTACAAAATACTAGTTGACCGTAATAAAACTTCCTCACACCAAAAAAAAAGATAACACGAAAACATTTTGCCTTCTGTTTTTTTTCCTTTTTTAATTTCCCCATTTTCCACAGTCAAAAACTGTAAACAGGGCAGTAGTGTGTGATGGTTGGCCTTGGCATGCATGATGCCGCTGCTGCACCATAGAAGTGCAAAACAACTCTCGCATACACACTTTGTTATTTTTTTCCTTTGTGAATAATTGTCATGCTTTTTTTCCTCGTCTGCTGCGTAAGAACCCCCAAAAGTGCTTTACATCTCTCTCCTGGCTCCATTGGGTTGTTTTCAATCGTCTGGAAATCGTTGTCTGTCGTGTTTTAGGGTACAGTGGGTACAACTTCCTCATGACTTTTATGTTTTCGAAAACATGGTCCTCTCGGAGTTATTTTTTGACTAAATAATTTTATCATCTTCCGTTTGGTTAAAAAAACACAACAAGTGCAAAACAATGACCTGGGCATAATTAATTTTATATTATAAATAAATATCTCCGCCACTTATCCTCCATTTTTTAGTTCGCGGATATATACAATATTAGGTTGTTTTTCCAGACCGTTGTTTTTGCTCACTCCTTTTTTTGGAAAATTTCAAGAATGCACTTTTGGAAGATCAACAAAAATATTTATATAATGTAACTCCAAACACATTATTTTGTGTTCGACGAGATCCAAAGTCTATAAAAACACTGTCTGGCTCTGGAATCCGATGATCTTGGATATTTTGTTGGGCGGACGCTAAATATTTGCATATACGGAGACACTGGGAAGGGGTAAACAGGGTTACTGTAGTTTTTTTTTTGATTTTTGTTGGGGAGAATTAAAAACAATAAAAAATCAGGGGTTTGCATTTTTTAGATGTTCATCGCAAAAATAAAGAATCTACCGTATCAACTGAAAACTGCCCGACACGTAACCAACGTGTCCAAAAATATCCAAATCCCGGTCTACAAATCTATGTACGTGCAAAACCAAATATTGCATAAAAAACTATGTACACAACATGTTGCACCTCGTTGAAGACGGCCTTGACAACCAATCCCCTGTATTTTTTTTGCAACTTCGAGATCAACGGAACCAAACACCCGGCCGCCAATTGGTCCAAATTCAGGAAACAAAACAAAAACAGAAAAGTTGAGGGCAAGACAAAAACACAACTCTTGCAAATCCAATTCGTCTCTTGACTGCCAAATAAATATAAATATATTGACCAGACAGAGGCGAGTGAGTAAAAGACATCAACAACGCCATTTTTTATCGCAGTAAAAAATGCAAGGGGCCTAAGGACGCCAAAAAATTTGCAACAGCTATGAAATACTGGATCAAGGGTAGCAATCAGTAAAATATTAATATTTAGAAATTCGCGTTGAAGCAGTTCATTTCATTTCGTCCATGATTTGGGTCAAAAACATTTTTGCTAAATTTTACATCTCAAAATTAGGAATGGGAAGTTTTAGTTCTTAATGAACGAAAAAAATACCAGAAAAAAATCAATCTAATTATTTTTTTGGTATAACTTTTGATTCCCCGTTGACCTTTTTGAACTCCCCAAGAATAACAAAAGGATAAAAACATTAACTTTCCTCGTCAACATTGTTTACATTCACTCGGCGACTCATACAATTTTTTATGCAAAGTACCAAAAAACAACTTTGCCCTCAGACTAACATAAAACGACCAAAATATTGTCCAGAGTAGGCAGAAGTTTTTTCCCCATCGAGTGGCAACTCAGAACTCAAAATCTACAAAAAAACAAAAACGAACCTGAACATCCTTAACCGTAAAATCGTTCAACGGATCTTTGTATTCATTTGTTGGCTGAGATTTGAATCCCAGGAGTGCGCCATCTTTGAAGAGTACAAAATATCGTGGACGCCAATTTTTGATGTGTTCGCCCCTCTTCATGAGCCATCCCTGGTAGACGACGTCTTCGGCCGACCGAATAATGAGCACCGATCGCTGAGATTTATAGGACGAAACTGACATTCGTGCATCCGATGATGAGGCCATGTTTTTAGCAGATTTTTAGTCAAAAGTTGACCCGGTATACAGCGACAATAATTTTTCTGTCAAATGTGTGAAGTTTACTTTTTGTGTCGGCCGGTCGTAACTTTTCTCTCCGCCAAAAAGTAGAACCCTGAAAAAAAATTAGCCTTGAGGAACCAAACCTCAACATTTAGCACGCGAGAATCTAAATTAAAAGAAACACCGCGCCGTGCTTAACAAATGTAAATTGTATCACGTGCAAGTGCACAAAGCAGAAACAAAAAAATTATCTATTTAAAATACCCCGACGGCGCACAGGGGCACAACTTGTCGCGTAATTTATATGCAAACCATGCTTGCTTGTTGATATTTATTTGCGCGCGACAAGCAGAAGTCGTGCCTGCTCATGCCACGTTACGCGTACAGGACGGGATGATTTCTATAACATTTGTAAGTGCGCAACTATATACGCCCGAAAGTATAGGAGACGACAAAAACAATTCTAAAAAAGGGCGGGAAGGAAAGCGATAGAAAAGATTTTTTTAAATCCCTCTTTCCGATAAATCCCCGTTTTGAGGGATAAGTAGCTGTATATTTGAAAGAGCAAGGAAATGTCAAAGTCGTCGCGCATGGGATAACGACGGCTTGCTAAATGCTAACTACGGCAAACGACCGGACAACTGCTCGAAGGAAATAAAAATCATTTTAGTACTTATCGCAACCCTCAAAAAGAATCGAAAAACCGAAATATATTTGGATCTTGGATTTTCCACCGAAACCGCAAAAAATCGAGTACCTCCAGCAAATGAAGCGGAAAAATGTCCCAGACAAACAACATTATAAACATAGGTGGTGGTCGGTGGTATATACGTAAGAAATAAGCCTATATCACCCCATATGCCACAGTGCACAAATTACGGGATTTGCAAGATAGACAGTCGTCTTTGGTAAGAAGACAATTTCGACGGGGTTGGGGATGCTACTAGTCTGCTTATCAACAAAAAAAAACAAATACCGGCTTACCATATCTCGACAAACAGCGAAAAGAGATGACACATAGTACAACAAAGAAAAAAGCATGACTAACAAAGAAATTTAGGGTTTTTTCGAAAACAAGTCGTCAAAAAACCTAATGACTGTATTTTTGCAAAAAAAAGGTAGATATCGTATTTTCGTATTTTTTAGGCAAAATCACTTTTTTATCGTAAAAATACATAAAATAATTTTCATACAGCATCAACTGCCGTAATCTAATTTTTTGATTAACCCTGAGAAAACCATAACAAAACCAAAAAATTAACACTACATAAAAATTGATCAGAAAACAAGGAAAAAACATTGAAAAAAATAACAAGTGTTGTTTTCGACACAAATAACGGACAAGAATGAAAAAAAAGACACGAGTGGGTTGGTTAGTTGCACCAAAAACAACAAAACACTGACGTCCCCTCTCCGCGTTTTTCAAGCAAACATCCACGATACGCAGCGTGCAATCCAATGTGAAAGCAGAAAAAAAGTACAAAATAAACATCTTTAAAAAAATCGGTCACTAACGGTAACAAAAAATCGATTATAGTTTGCAACGATCCTCCGAGTCGCCACGCCACCACTGTTAAAAAAACGATTTATTATAAAAAAAACCTTCTTCAATACAGCTTGTCTAAAATTAAAAAAAATTTGCATCACATCAACGAAAATATTTTTTTAGTAATCAGTATTAGTGATTTATTTAGCAATAATCGCTGTAAGACACCAATGCACATCATCGGTGGTGTTAGTACTCAACTCAGGGTAAATCCAAATAGACGCTCTTAATTATATCAAAAACATAATCACGCGGAAAAAACATCTGGTGTTGTTTACCAAATTGTGAACAGATAAACTAATCGGTATGTGCATGACGTCGGAAAACGTATTAAAAAAATATAAACTCTCGCTTACATCAGATGCAAAAAAATAAATATATGAGTTCAGAAAAAAAATACAAACGAAAATATATTTTAAAAATTAGTAAAAATGCAACGTTTTATTTTTTTGTTACAAATTGAAAAAAAAACTTTTTGTTAATGTTGCTATTTTTTAGAGAACGAATTCATCGAGTATCATATTTCAAACAAAAAAAAACAAATGCTATGTTTATTCGAATCACAAAAACGCTAAATCTCAAAACAAAAAAATCAACGTTCTTTTCAAAAACAAATTACAGAAAAAAGACGCACGTGGCATCAAATCATAAATTTTTAACACCAACAACAAGTTTCAAGTTCATAAGCTTGTTTTTACTACCTTTTGCTGTGCAAAACCCAAGAAACAATTTTGTACAAATTTGTTTTCGTAAACCCAATACAAAAATGTTTTTTACATCTTTTACAAAAATTTTACTAAATAAATTGCAATGAAAAATAAGTCTTGACGACCAATTTAAAAAATCTGCAAAAAGCACGAATTCTAGCAGCGATAAACAAACTTTTATCTAAAAAAATGTGATGTGTGACGTCGTAAACGCAAAAAAAATATCACAACAAAAAAAGCAGTTGCAAACCGCAAACCAACTGTGAATGAATGAGGACATCAAAAGTCTCGAAAAAATAAAGAGCTATCAAAAAAACGTCCGCCTTTTTTACCATTGCAAAAAAACACCGAAAGCTAATTGCAATTGTGGGAGAATATTTCGCGTTGCGCGCAACCGAAAATACAACTTTTGTCAGTCTACAAACGACACAAACATCCATCTCGTCATCGCTACCGGGGAACGAAAATTGATGATGACGATGACGCCTATGTGAGAACGGGTAAGTGGTAGAACGACGAAAAAAACTAGAGAACAGGAAGAAGCGGAGACTTGTGAGAGATCAATAATCAACAAATTGTGGCTCTTCATCTGTCTGTGAAATAACCACAAAAAACACAGTGCGTGGTGTATGAATGGACAGAAGAAGAAGCAATAAAGTAAACGGTGAAGAAGCAAGCAGGAAAATAAAATTCAAAATGTATTCTTGTTTGTCAATTGTTCGTTGCTCACTTCTTTGCTTGCGCCACTATTACATCAGACACACACACAGACACGCGCACTTATAACACTTTGGTTTGCAACAGAATTATGCATTCATTCATCTAATGGCTGTGAACGGCAAACCGAAAATAACAATATCGATCATTTAAAAAAAATTCAATGAAAAAAGAACGTCTCTTACACAAACTGTTGTTGTTGTGTCAAACCACTCACAAAATGGTGATGAACAAAAAAATGCAAGTGACGGACAAACACAAATAAAAAGGACACAGAGTGGATAAGAGGACACAATGAGAAAAAACACGTTTGTCCGTGTGATTCAGTGATGCACGTGTGACGCGGCGTACGCACATTGTTACGCACCGGTATGTAACACTTTTTGTTGTGACAAAATGTTATTTTTGTTTAGTTTTTTTTTTAATTAGGGGGAGGGGAAGAGTATCATTTTTGTTTTTCGTTCAGTATTTAAAAATGCCTAGTTTTTTTAAATTTTAAATCGTAGACGTGTAAAAAATGGTAAATCGACCACACTGACTAACGCGATTTACATATTGTATTTAAACAATAATTTTCATTCAGTTTCTTTACTTTTATTCATGTTCTTTTGTCAAAGTCACTTCTCTCGCTTGTGTTAAAATGCAAGATGGTAAGTCTTAACGTACAAAATCAAAAAGTAAAGTGTTGTGGTAATTACAATGTAAAACAAAACTAAATACACAAAAAATGGAACCCAATTCATAAAGCGTATTATTAAGTTTGAAGATGGTTTGGAAAAATACTTTGTCAACCACATGGAACTGAATAGTTTTTGTCTCCAAGTTTTGCAGACAATAAATGGGATAATAAGTGATGTAATGGCAAATTCGAAACCCAAATCACTGCACAATTTTAATGCATTACTACTCAGATATTCATTTCGGGATTTATAGGTGGTGGTTGTTAGCCATATTCTATGGTTGATGTAGCGATAAAATTGAAAAAATGTTTGTGCTGCGTAAAATGTTGTAAAAATTGTAGTTTGAATAAGGAGAATATTTTCTGCTTTTCGTTGTTCTTTAGAAACTTTTTGCAAAGCTGTGAGGTGAAACCGACTGGCCAAACCCGTTGTGAAGCAAAAACATGCTGAGATCAATGTTGTGAGCACATCCAAAATGTTGTTCGCAAAAATTATCGAGTCAAGAAGATAAACATTAATTTCAAAGCAATCTTCAACATCATCAAAAAAGAAACATCTTAAATTCAGGAAGATTGGTAACATTATAACAAGGGGAACAATTATGGCAAAAGCTATGTACGCCATGGTTAAATTTGTGCTCCAGAGATCGTTCATGCGACGCCACAAGATAATGGCTGAAAAATCAGAAATTTGATTTGTTGAAAATACAAAAAATTAACATTAGTAATATAAATAATACCTGTAAATCTGTTATATGACATAATCATAAACCATATTCCAACAAACATGTTTTTGTGGGTTATCACAATATGAGTAATATCAATAAACTTCCATGGAGCCCATCCATGCAGAAAAAATTCGAAAAAATGTAAAATTTGTACAATTACGCAATAAATAGACCCAAATACAAATACGACGAAAAAAGGTGATCTCATAGTACCATTTTTAGTACACATATTTTTTAACATGTAATAGACGACGAAAATCATAACGGTCATGTTACATAGCCTCAAGCTAACCACTGGCTGTGTTTTATATGACGAAAAATGAAATTGTAACGACATTCCGGGTTCAGATTGAAAATCATAATCGTCTTTATCCTAATAAAATTCCACATCGTTCCAGTATGTGACTTCGGTTTCGTAGTAATCATAATAATTTGTACCATTACCAGAATCAAGCAAAACTTCGCATATAATATTGGTGACTTCGTCTGTGAGCGTGCCATTGCTCACACCCCAATAAGGGTGACTTTTAGCTTTTCCAATAGTTGCAAATTCTTTACTTGGACGATACTTAAAAAAGTCCCTATTGGGAACATGTCCACCGACCCATACAAAGTAGTCAGAAATACTCAAATAATCATCGTCGTAATACGCTTCCATAAAAGCTGTGTAGTTAACCTCGCAAGGAATATACAACCCTATGTGAGCTATCGGATAGTTTTTGTACGCATGAACTAAAGTATATCAAGAATTGTATAAATATTTGGTTGTATAAAAAACGTACAAAGAATTTCGTTTTCGACGTTGGTTTCGATGACAACGGGTATGGCATCTGGATGAAGGAATTGGCACTCCGTTGGATAAGCACAGCGATCAAGACTGTCTTTTGGCATTCGAACGTTTGCGTAGCATTTGGAGACATCAATGGTGGCGTTGAAGTCGAATTGAGGAGGGCATTCGGAAATGCACAACGCAACCGGAAGTAACACGACGAAAACAATGAACTTTATAGTATTCATTTTTGTAAGTGATTACAAAAGTTTGACGAAAGCTCAATACTTTTGAGTGTGTATTATTAAGAAATTTGACAATGTTAATCAATGTTCCAAAAAAAGAAAACGAAAAACTTACAAACATGTAGTATAGATACAGTTTTTCGTTTTCTGAATAATAAATCAGCACTTGTTTTAGCTACATGATATTTACAGTTATCAGTGGCTAACCAGGAAATGTTGTGCAAATGAGCACAGACACCTGCTTGCATACTGTGCAAAATAAAGAAATTTAGAACAGCTTTTTCTAACAAAGTCGTATGTAAATATAAGTGTTACATTTATGACAATTCTTTTTTTAAATTCTATTTAATTTTGTTTTACGTCATGTAATAAATATAACATTGACGTTAACAATTTAAAAAATTACAGTATTTTTTTTTGATTTTTTCCACTTTTTGTCATTTTTTAGCGTTTTTCTATAATCCATGCATTTTCACTTGTTCACGTGTCGCCTGAGCCAACACGCGGGCATTTTAATTTTTGTTTAAATAAATGTTTCAAATCGCGTTTCGTCGGTTCTCAGTAGTTTTTTTTTTGGATAGAGGACCGCCGTCACCTGGACCGGGGGTGTTTTTAATAAATAATAAATACCCCAATCGTTTTTTGTATATTAAGCAAGCCCCATTTATGTATGTATCATTTATGATCATTTGTCAATGTCACTTTTTTAATAATTTCAATAACAATTTCATCGCATGCACACATAATAAGAGCAATCATCATATTTTGAGTACACTTCGGGAAGGTTTGTCTAAAAGCAGTACGTAGTAGTATCTCGTTACACATTTTTTAGAGTATAGGCTAAATGATTATTAAAAACAAACGTAGTAATGGACGGAGAAGAGGCAAAAAAAGCTATCCAAAAAAGATGCTTGTTTTTACCCTCTCTGATGGGTTGTTTGTAGCTATGTACACCTTGACTAGAATTCACGCTTGGTTGTTATGGGTATTCGGTGGTGTTGAAGGACGTGGGAACAGAAAACATCTGGGTATAACTACGATTTGACTACTTAGAAAAAATAGAAGGTTGTTTTTGGACGGATGGATGGCACCATTGGGCGAAGGGATAACGGGGAAGTTATGAAGGGCTGGTTGTCTGTTTTGCAGTGTCCGTAATACAAGTTTTTGAAGGGGTATAAGTCGACGCCAAGGGACTTTAAAAAAATTGCAGAAAAACTAAATTTATTGCTCTTTCAAAATCTGCAAGCTAATTTTTTTTCTAAAGCCTAAACTGATGTTGGTTTTCAGTCCATCGTTGTCGAAATTTGTTCACCGTTGCTTGTTAGGATCTTGACATTGCCCGTGGAGCAAAATTCAGAAATTGGTATCGTTTGCGCCTAAAAATTAAATTAAAATTTATTTATTGCAATAAATTTTTTTTCATTCGGCTAAATAATGTGTGCCAAAATTATATCGGAAAAAAATAACGATTAAATTTTTTTTTTGCAAAAACAAAGCGTCAATACTTTTTCAAAACAAAAGCGTCTGTTTTTATCTTTTTCAAATTCACTTTCAACGTCTTTGGCTATGAATCATCTTGTTTTCACCAAAAACGCAAACAAGGTGAGACACATAAATTAGTAAACAAAAGTCATCATCAACTTTGAATTTTGATTTTATGGGGGAAAAGTTCCCAAAAATCTAAAAAAAATTATAATTTCCAAAACTTGGTTTTTATACTGTCCCTCCAAAAATGCTAGTATACATTTTGCAAGCAACCAAAAAAATCGTTTAAAAATCTCACCTGCAAGAGGTAACAGGTTTCGCATCGTCAAGATGTGACGTAGCATCAACAAGCACTCCATTATTCCTCAGCTTACTCTCAACGCGATAACCAGAGTTGTAGAGCTGATTTGTGGTATCACCCATGATGTAGCCGGAAGACGAGAGTCTATCATCCGAAATTTGCCTGGACAACGGCTGCTGGGATCCTGACCTTCTCTGGTGTCGTCTCTGTCGCCGTAATTCCCTTTCCTCGTCTTCGTAGGATAACTTTGAAGCCTGTAAGTCGTCAAGGGTCTTGTCTTTTCGATAGAGACTCGTTGACGCTGTTGAAGGTTTGTTCGAGGATCGATTGTCGTCAAAGCTTATGACACGCGATAGAGAGCGGCGACGAGAGGAATTTGAGTTGCCACCGAGGTTGTTGAAGCTCTAAAAAACACATATTTCATTTACTGAATTTGAAAAAATATTGACATTATCAAAAAAATGTTAGAAATTGTAAAAAAAATTTGAACTACGAGTACACTGTTCAGACACAACGTGGACGTTATTTGAACAAACAAGTTCCAAATAGGATGTACGACATTCAAACAAAAAAAATTTTTTTTACCAAAAAAAGTTTAAAAAAACTAACGTTGACAAGATTCTTGAAATGCGACATAATAGTCGACGACGCCGAAGTATGCGATCCATTTCCAACCGGCGAACCTCCGAGTCCAGAATCCGTCGACGCAAGTGGTGCACTGGACTTGGATCCTTGTAGAGGTCGCTTCGTCGGCTTCGGCGATGATCCTCCCCCAGTGGACACCTGATAGCTGTGGGCTCCACCAGCGTTAATGCTGGATGCTCCAACAGCCGCGCCATTGTTATTCGAACTCGAATGCGGCGAAGTCACGCCACTGGTATCAGGCTGGTGCTGAAGCGGTGAATGCAGATTTCTCGGAAACCGATTATTCATCGGTGACTTTGGTCCTAGCACGGCATCGATCGGTATGATGTCATCGGCGGTTTCCTCGTAGGAATCTGGCCATCGGGGTGAGGGAGTCATTTTCATGTAGCTACCGCCACTGTTACCCTCGCCTCCCCCGGTCGCAGAGGGGGCTTCGCCCGGAGAATACCGCTGCTGTCCGTTGGATTGCTTTGCGGAAAGCTGAAAAAAACAACTTATATTCAATTAAACTTTCAGAATTCCTTAAAATTAGGTTAAAACATTTATCCAACACCACGGGGTTAAATTACGTCCAAAAATGGGTGCAAAATAGTACATTTTTTAAATCCAGGTAAATTTGACATTTCTACGCACGAAGGAGACACGAGCAAACCTTTTGCCGAAAAAGTGCACTGATTCTTTCCTGTTTTAGTGGTTGCGTATATTTACAATCACCGATACAAAAATAACATACCGTAATAGACCGATTGTTTTTTGAATTGGTTTTGTTGACCTCGGCAGACGTCGGAGTGTGGAGTTGGGGTCGTCGATAGGCGAGTGGAGTGCCAGGTGCCGTGTAGGCACCCCGGTGATTACCTGCATCAAGCTGAGCGGGACGAACGTTTAACTCGACGTTAATCTAAAAAAATATAATAATAAATTGAATTTACCAAAAAGTTCAGTCTAAATTAGTGAAACTCACATTTTCACCGTTTGTGCCATTACCAATAGCTCCAGTGCTTTTGTCATTTTCAATGGCCGTATCGTAGCGAACCCGATTAAAGAACCCATTATTGCTATTGTCATTGGACGATCCAGCAGCAGCGTTGGCAGCGGCAGCAAGACGTGCGTTGACGGTTTCGATGACGTCGAACGAGACAGCTCCGTACTTGGGTCTCATAAATTCCTGACGCTTGTACTTTGGCTTATCCGGTTTGTCGGCAGCATCTGCGTGATTGCTATTGGGTGGAAGATACCGGAACCCATTACCGGTTTGCTCGTCATCGTCTTCACCCATCGTGATCGGTGCTTGTGTATCCAGTGCCCGATTTTTGTCCTCCGGGCCTCGATCCTTGACAGCCGTCGTATGTGACTTGAGCCTGGTCGACACGTTGCCATTTGTCGTTGTTGTCTTGGAACGATTAGAAATATTTTCATAATTCATCTCCCAATCGTATGGCTCATCCATCGAGATTTCCAGCCGTCCAAGCACACTCTTGAGTATGTCCTCCAAAAAATCGTAGTCTGGATCATCAAAATAGCCGAGGGTCTTGAGGTGTGTCGGGAGTTGCAGCAACTCAGGCGGACATCCATCAAGCAGGGTTTCAAAGTTTGCTTCTTCCTTCATACGCCCTACTTCGTCCTTGTCTTTGATCTTGCGCCATGGAAGCGCGCCTTGAAGAAATTCGACAAGCATGTAGAAGAGTGAAAAGAGGTCGTCTTGGCGGCCCATTTCCTTGTTTTTATGCGCCGTGACAGCCGCGTAACGGACGGTACCACGAAATCCCGCTGCCGAACGTGGACTACGGATTTCGCCCCGTGTGTTGAGGTACTGTCTGGCAAGTCCGAAATCGAGCATGAAGACCATACGCATTGTCGACTGACTTCGACCCATGGAAAAGTTGGACGGTTTTACGTCACTAAAAATTTGAAAAAATGACCAATGGTCTATTTTGGACGAAAAAAATGTTTACTCACCGATGAAGAAATCCAATAGAATGAATTTCCCGTATGGCTTGCAGAATTTGTACCCCAAGTCTGATAGCCGTTGAAACCGAAAAGCATTGTCGTGGAGATTCTCGACGAAGATCGGCAAGATTTTTTCCTTGTAAACTCATTACAAGGTAATTAAATTTGTCATTACGTCCACACCCGTAGAATTTACACGCATGCTTTTTACCTGAAAAAAAACAATTTTTTATGTATAAAAAAACAAAAAACAAGCTAACTGCTAAATTGCATTTGAACTGGTTGTCAATAGCCTCATTATCCAAAAAAACAAAACAAACAAACCTTGTAGCCGTCTGAGCACGGCAACTTCCATTTTCAAGACCTGTTTAGTTGCCTTGCTTGATTCGACTTTGATTGCCACACGTTCATTGTGATTTTGTAAGTCAAGTGCTTCAAAGATTTCTCCGAATCCTCCACCGCCAACTTTTTTGCTCTACAATTATTTTTACTAAATAAATCATTGAAATGGATAAAAAAAACTAACAATTTTCCAACGATCGCGTATCAGCTGACCGGTCTGCAGGATTTCGCCTTCACTTGAGCTTGTCATGATGACAACAGGTGTTGTCTTCGTCGACAACTAATAATGCAGGAGTGCTTGGGAGTGAAATAAGAGACGGAGAGAAAAAGAGAGGATTGAGGAAGAAACAATCACGACGCCTTCCACCCAACAAGCCGTTACTTTTCGGAAGATCTTTCTTATACGCAAGCTTTTTTTTGCTCAGTTCCAACTTTTTTTTGTTTAATCAATAGCCAGGATCTATCCGAGCACTCCAGGTGATAAATATCACAGGTGAAATTAATTCGGCTTCCTCGTTGGAATGAAAATGATCGAACGGCAAGACTCAGTTCAATTCGGTCAAAATAAAAAAAAAGTTGGTTGGATGACGTAGGTTGCGGTTGGTAGAACAAGTCACTTAAGTGCCAAAAAAACAACAAGTCGTGGGCAGAATCTGCGTATGTATCTGTATCGACCCAACGCGAAACAAAAAAATATTTACGTAGGAGGAGTAGATGCAGAAATACTTTCAACTGTCCACCATATCCATGGTTGCTCTTGGCGCTTTCCCCATGAGAAAATAAAAAATTCCACTGCCAGCAAACTTTGTTTTTGAGTGAGAAGTTATCTATTGACACTTGTCAGAAGCAACAGAAAAAAAGATCAGAAGTCAAATATTCAAATGTTGGCAAAATGTTGTTTTTTGGAGTTTGAGACAGATTTTCTTATAGATTTTCTGTCAATTCCCGTATTGGCCAATGGTGCCTGAAAACAAATGCGTCAAATTAAGATAAATAATAACAATATACTAATACCAATCTATGGACACGAAAAAACACACGAAAGGGGAATAGGAATAATTCTTGACAAAAAAATTGATTTTAACTGTACAAAAAAAAGATGGGAGGATAAAACATGAAACAAAAATATGCGCATCAATCATTTTGGCGCACAACAGTGACACCAGCGACAAGGATTCATAATTTTTTTTAAAAGCAGAATTATTCGACATGTTGTTGTAAAAAGTTTTTTTAAACGATTGAGTGGGAAATTTATTGTATTTTTTAAATTTGACAAAAAATGACAACAATTTTTTAAAAGAAATTTTTCTAATGAATAACAAAAAAATTGGAACTGACATGAGTTTACACAAATGACATTTACCTCGTAAATAAAAGATAATTACGGTACAAAGCTCCCTGATATCTAATTTTTGGGTTCGTTCACCTCTAGCAAAATGTAATAAAAAAATCTACACACATTCGTTGGTACGTCACGGTGAGCCAATTTTAGGTAGATAGCGGACAAAACCGTCTAATTAGGCTCCAATTAAATTTTAGAATTGGACCAAAATTTTTAAATTCCATAAAAGTAATTTATCAAATTTGAAAATAATGAACTATAATTCAATAAAACAGGTGCAGTTCAAAAAAATATTTGTTTGTTTCATTAAATTTGAAATCGTTTACATTTGGCCAGAACGAACGATGCAACAACTCCAGAAACAACCGTATCAAACCCCAAAAAAAATTTTATGTAAAAATTGCATTAAGAAAACAAAAAAAAGCGCCATTAATATCAATCGACAATAAAAATCGTAAAACCCCGCAAAAAATCGGTGAACGTAATAAAAAAAATGAGCAAGTAAGAGGCTACTAGAACAGAACATCAAACATGAGCACAATGATGGGAGAAATGAGGAGTACAAGGATGCGGATGCGGGAGGGGGAGGGAAAGCGCAAAAATTCATAAAAATATATTTGACATACACAATGGACAAGACAGAGAGAGAGAGGGAAAAGGGAGGAGGACAAGTTGTACTACGCTTTAGACTCCCCTAGGCAATAGACAAATAATAGACAGGCGTGAGACAGAGAGAAACAGAATGGGACCCCCCTTTATCTTTATCCTCAACAAAAAAACATGACAAAAAGCCTGGCATGAATGCTGAACGCCTCTGAGATAGGCCATTAGCAGAAAAATGGGATGACGAACCCTGGCCTCGCAATCAAGACCAGAAAGACATGTTTTTTGCCCTGTCGAAGAAAAAAAAAGAGCTAAAATTGACTATTCCCAGAGGCTATTAGTAACCGTAAGGTACACCAGCATCCGTCAGACGCAGTCAAAGCGATGATAATTAGGCAAAAAAATAATGGCTGATGGCTTCAAATCGCCACAATTTGCAGAAAAAAATTATGAACAAGACAGAGCAAAGCTGAATACAATTAAGCCACTGATTTGAAGACGTGCTGGCGGGGGAGGCAAAAATAAACCAATTGGAAAATTTTCACGCTTTGTTGATTGCAAAAAACGGCACTGAAAAACATTTATAAAAAGTTCAACGGCCAAAAATTGCATACATACAATGTAAATTATTTTTGTAAATTATTTTTGTACGTTTCAAAATTTTTTGTTTTAATTCGAAAAAAAAATTTTGATGTACAAATTGATACCGCGCATCTATGTATATATACAAATCACACTTAGCAATAACCGCGACAAAAGCGCGATAAAAGCCCTCAAAAAAAGATTATCCATGGGATTTATTCTTTTCGGCAGTAGCAAAAAATTTCAGACATACTGGACGTGAAAAGTACACAACACAATCCCCCTAAAAATATTATAAATGTATGTTAGAAAAGCGAAACGTGCAAAGGTAGTATTACCCGGTCTGAAAATGCATATCATGATCAATACATAACTTGTATCAACAAAAGTTTGCAAACGAACAAACGTAAGAGATGCAACTTGAACGAACGTTCAAATTCCTTTCCTGCTCAAAAAAAACAATATTTGAAAAATGTACGTTTACGATTGCACGTCTGCAAACTCCCAAAAGACATCATGCTCCGGATATCCAAAAAGTTTTTTTTCTCTAAAAAGGCGTTTGCTGCTATTCCCATAAAGAGTTAAACTTATATTCGGCCGAGGACGGAAGGGCAACTTGACCAAATCTCATTTTGTCATACATGTAGCCACAACCCTGACAGACGGAAGGCAAAGCGAGAAAAATTAGGCTAACCAGTGTGCAAGCCTATAGGCTTTAGCTTTCTGTGACTCTTACTTAAACGGCAAAAAAAAAAGAGTAGGAAAACACAAGGCGCGAAGAAACAGGACAGTCACCTATGAAACGCTCCCACCGGGATTGTACTCTTACGTACAATGTGTTAAAAAATGTACTTATATTTATTTGTATCTGGAACACAGTTGTTCGTTGATTTCTTACTACAACTAGTGCCATAGACAGCGATGTAGCTGTCAGTCTGGGCCTTGAACCATGAATGTTGTTGTTGGTGTGTTTTTGTTTGTGAGACAGCGTTTGGTTGAAATGAACAATGAAAATTAGAGCTGCATACATAAATAGAATTATTTGCTGATATGTATGTGTTTTGCAAAAATTGTTGTTGTCGAAATTTGCACAAAAAAAGACGTCAGTTTAAAATTAGACAACATTACTCAAAGTTGCAAAAAACATTTTTTTTAAAGTTCAAGATGTTTTTAAGAAAAAAACCAATTTTTTTAAACTTACAAAAAGCGCAGAATTACATAGTTTGAAAACGAAAGCAAGCAAGCATTAGTGCCAAGACGCCATTTCCCAAAAAATCAGTTTTTTTTCATGTTCGGAAAGTTTTAGAAACCAAATCCAAAAACGGACATTCCCGACAATTTTTGATCTTGCCCTATGAAGCCAGATTTTTATTAACCCAACCGTCAGTCAAATAAAAAGTTAAATATAGTCCAAACCAACTTTCGAGACAGAAACCCAAATCCCATGAAACCAATTTCCAACAAGCTCGAACCCAAAAGAAAAAAACAAGGAAGCCGTAGCAGACTTCTTGGTAAAATAAAGAAAAAAAGAAGGAGAAAAAAATCCAAGCGTCAGTCAGGGAGTAAAGAGTTATCAAGTTATCGGGATTTTTTGTTTCAAAAAAGAACGGACCGGAGTGGGCCAGCAGAGGAGCGGAAGATATACAGCATGCCGGCAAAAGACAAAGGCAAGGGATGAGAGACAGCAACAAAGTTAGGCACCCGACGAGTAGGTCGTCGCCAGTCAAGCAGGCAATCCGCAGAAATCTGGGACAAATCTACGCTTGTTTAGCCCCCGGGCCAAGCCGGCAGGCAGCCTCGAGGGAGTCAGTTGGTGGTGATGAATGACGCGGAATGCCAGGGCACACACAGCATACCAGCGGGGACGGGAAGGGATGGGATGTGCTACTGATAGCGGGAGGAAGTGGCGCAGATACGATGGCGAGGAAAAGAGAGGGTTTAGACATTTTTTTCGGTCAAATGACGGAATGAATAAAAAAAATTATTCAAGCGGACAACAAGCAGCATTAAGTCAGCATCTGAAGAGCAAAAAAAAGTGGATGCGAGAACAATTTGATTTATAGCATGTATTTATTTGGGATGTTCGATGAACCAATCGAAAGGGGGGAAAATCCAATATCAAACTCAATAACAAAAAATTAAACTATAGTCAACAAAACAAGTTCGCGACTGATAATAACAAAAATATTGCCCAGCAGACTGAAACATTTTTTGACGTCACTTGGCGAAAAAAATCAGGGTGGAGGCAAATATCAACGAGCCTAAAGGTCAGAGGCATCGTTAGTTCAAAAGCTCATGCTACGTCAGGTGGTGAAAAAAAGTGTGAAGAGGTGTCAAGACTTGAGGCACACAACAGAGTTTTTGAATGTTTTATAAACGTAGAAAAAATAATGATAGATTGTTTTTTGTTTCCAATATTAGAATTTTTTACATCGAAAAAACGTAAAATATGTATTTTTGACTGTTTTGCGAACGAACAGCGAACAAATATTTTATAGCAAAATGCGTTCGCGAACGTTTACACAACACTTTCAAAAAACATCGAAAACCAATCTCAAAAAAAAAACAAAAATTTGGTCAATTATGTAAATATAATTTAAATAAATTCATTAAAAAATAATTATGACCAAAAAAGTGTCAAACACCCAAAAAAAAGATACATAACCATCAAGCAATCAAAACACTTCACAGTACTAACTATACGATGTCTGGTGTAAAACGTAAGCAGATGAGATGCAAAACATAAATAAAAAAAGAGGCATAAATTTTTCTCGTTCTCACTAGCATGCATGCTGGTGAATCTGTGTGTTTGGGAGCACATGCCGTAGTATTAGTAGGGGAAGCGCAAGAGTCGACATAATCACGCAGACTGACCATCAAGCAAAAAGAGGGGAGCAAAGCAGTCACGGCACGTATAAAACACACGTACCACCCCGGTCGTCGCTGCATACGCTGGCTTCTTCAGGCCAGGCAGTGCCCGTTTCCTGTCGTGCTTGATGATGCAGATAAATGTTCCGAAACAGGATTGGACAGTTTTTTTGAGAGTGAAGATGTCAGAAGCCGCGTTGCGTTGTAAACAGGAGATTAGCACAGATAATAAAAAAAACTTTTGTGGAGTAAAGAAAAGCCTACGCAGAAAAAAAAGAGGTATCAGTTTCACAGCATTTGAAATAAAAAAATTAACAAAAGTTCAACAATTATTTCTAATTAAAAAGGATTAGGAAAAATGTACTATTTTTGGCACATTTTGTCAAGCTCACATTTGAGGGGGTGAATTTGTGTTTTAATCCTGTGCACTAATTTTTCTAAAACGTAATAATCCGTAAAAAAATGTCAATTTTTATTTTAATTTTTTGGATTCGAAAAATTCAAAAAAAAATTTGTTTGAAAAAACATTTTTGAACAAAAACCAGACCACCCAGAGCGTACGCGTTTTGTAGAAAAATATTTCTGAGAGTAACTCAAACCACAAAACGCCCCCTCCCCCAGCGATGCATAATTATGTATTTTTCCTCGATATCCCCCCCCCCCTCAAAAAAAGTGTAAGTACGAGCAGACGGCGTACATCCACCCATCCGCCCCCTCCCTGACATTAGGGATAATATGGGGTTTCCGATAAAACTCGTCCCAAACCATCGTCATCCGCGGACTTGCCAACTATTCAAATGGCAACTCCAAATATGTTATTGCGTGAAATTTGACACTTTTAATGGCGCTCCGTGCCAACCCCAACCTTGCCGAACGAAAAAAAAAACGACTTTCAGCCGTGGTAAAGTGAACATCGCGGAGGAAAGCGAGTAATGGCCAGCTCCTGAAACAACCGTGGTTTGCAGCAGCGAGAGAAAAATTAAAAAATTGGTCCTGGAAAGATCGATCGGAGAGTAAAGTAAAAAAAAGTATCAAAAACAACCAAATATCGGTTCCTTGAGGTCGTAATTACATATTACTCTATGAAAAGTCTATCTCCCCAACGACAAGCCCCTCTCCAATTAACACAACAACCAGCAAGCCAGAGTCTTTGCCTTAACTAGCCAGAAATAAATCATTCCATACAACGAAGCAATTAGGCAATCATTTACGGCACACGATGTCCAAAAACCACGAGTCGCATGCTCGTCGTCGTCGTTGCAGTCGCCGTCATTACTTGAACGATTCAAGAGCATGGCGCGACGATGACTGACTGCTATACAAAAATGGCACTCAGAACTGAATTATCAAATGAAGGGCATTTTTAAAAACATCGACAGTGTAAAAAATTTTTTGGCAACAAGGAAGGTTTTTGATCGGAAAATATGACCCTTATGCCAAAAAGGGGAAAATCACAAGACCAAATAAAAATTATTATCCTCAAACAAAATCTACAAACTTCGTAAAAGCAATAAAAAATTTGGCGTAGATTTTTTGTTATAACACCTATTATTAAAAAAATTCAAAAACAAAACCGCAAAAACAGATGTTGAAAGTGTAAACAAAAAAATTTTAGAAAAAAAAGTAAAAACGCTACAAATTTGTTTGAACTTTGATCAGAATCAAATACGTCACAATTTTAGATAAATAATGTACACCGTAAAAAATGTAAGTACACGGTATAAAAAATTTTATATACAACTTTAAAATCTGTTACGTTTTCCCCAAATTTCTCTAAAACACGACAAAATCAGAGGAAGTGCACGGGTACGAATGCGGATGCAGGTAAAGGTTCTCTCTTTTTTGCAATCTACTCAAAAAAACAGCAACTAGGAAGAAGATCGCTCGCCCTAAAAAAAAGGTGAAGCTCAAAGTTAAGTCCGGAAGACCGGGACAACCCCACCCGAAAAAAGAGCCTTTCACTCAGTCGATGAGTGAAGTGGTCAAGGTATAAATTTAATATTCCACTTTTTTTTGTTGTTGCGGGGTTGCGGGAATTGAAGAGAAAAACGCAAAAAAAAGACAGCTAACAGGTTCTGTTCTATATTACCTTTCTCCTACCCAACCTGGTGACTTCTTCTTCCCCTCTCTGCATCCTGAGGAATGGGTACAAAATCAAAATGCAGTGGGGAGTGTGAAACAGGTGTTGTAACACAAGCTATCGAGTGAGTGTCTGTCGATCAATGACTCACAGGCTAGCCATTGGCTTCGGATATTTTGATTCAATTGGGCTTTTTCTAACATAAACTCCTGAACCTCAAATGTATTCCACAATTTTATCCGGCAACCCAGGTAAAAAGTTGCAAATGCATCGAAAATCTTATAATTTCGTTTTGAAAGTTTTTCAAAAATTGTTTTACGTAAAAAAAATAAATTTATGCATAAAAAATCTTTTAAAAGTACAAAAATTCAAGTTTAATACCCCAAAAATACAA
The DNA here is from genome assembly GCA_963969345.1 of Turbatrix aceti. Classification (NCBI taxonomy): domain Eukaryota; kingdom Metazoa; phylum Nematoda; class Chromadorea; order Rhabditida; family Panagrolaimidae; genus Turbatrix; species Turbatrix aceti. The sequence continues at coordinate 11,340,225 of OZ017767.1, read as the reverse complement.
TCATCACTTTACATTTCCCCATTCCACAAACAAGCTGCAGCCAGGTCAAGTTGTTCTACGTGCAACATCCCATACAATTGTACACATCAGGTGTATTACCAACAAGTTATGCAACCTCTGACGACAAGAAGACGATGGATGGATGAGCAACGTGCAAATACACTCACCCAAATCCGAGTTTGAGTTACGGAAAATCCGTGAAAAAAAAACCGTGAATGAAGAGCGGTTTGGAAAGGCGCAAGCAACGTCAAACAAGCCGAAGCAATATCATCAGGATGAACGCAGGTAGATAGTCTCGAGTGAGGGGTAAGCGCATCAAAACATAACTCATCATGAGGGCCGGTAGATGCTTGGTGGTGGGAAGAGATCAGAGGCAGCAGTGAGAAGTGGGTAAAGTTGAGTGTTTTTTAGGATACTTTGACATTTTTTTGGAAAAAAAATATTAGATGCAGAAAAAATTGCAAATAAAAATCAAATGTGTTGTTTTCAATATTTTTGATATTTTTGAACGCCGGATGAAATTCTTTTATAAAAACACGATTTCAAAAATGTATTTTCAAAAAAGCGGGCCAGTTCAAATTTTACGGTGAAAACAAAATATTTTTTACACCTGCGCAGCTTTGCAAACTGATCATAGAATTTTTTGATTAATCACCCAAAAAAAAACTCTAATTAAAAAGTTCCGGATAAAACGACAAACCAATGCAGTCGGTTACAACTACCAATTTGATCAAGTCCCCGGCTACGACAACTTTCACCCTCCCTCTCACACCTTGTTTGCAAACAGGTTAATCTGGGGGTTGAGGGTTAAAAAAGAATCAAAAGATGTTCCTTTCCATCCCTCCGCAGGATTTTTTTCCTGTTTTCTTAACTCAACGACCTTGTTGCTGACAGACTTTTTTTATGACCTCATCTCACGCTTCTCACATAGAAAATTATCCTGGCGTACGTACGTCAATGTGAACTTGAAACTCCAAGCATGCGCAAAAAGTCACAAAACCAGAAAAAAAAAGTGATCAAACAACTCCCAAAAGCGTGGTTGCGTGGAAGCGTGGTTTTTGTCTGTAAGCATTCCATCAACCTTTTTGCAGGTAAACAGAAGCCCTAAGCCTTCAATCCACGTTGGGAGCAGGTAGTACAAGCTTGGACACAAACTACAGTGGTTTTTCCTTACACTAACAAAAAATGACAATAATCTGACAAAAAAAGTGAGTTTCGCACACAAACGTTCATCAACTGGACTATTGTTGTAAAAAGGGATGATAAATGATAAATATTTATCATGGAGATAAAGTGAGTGTACATTGGAACGGTTTTAGAACATTGGCAAGTTCAGAGAAAGACTAGCATAATCACAGCTGTTAGCGTACTTTTCCGTGAAAAATGAGAACACAAAACACAAAAAAAAGTATGTTTTGTACAAGGTCTTTGAGCTTACAAAAAATGTATTTTGTGCAAAAAAAAAACTGTACAAAAATAAAATTTAAAACACAAATAAAAGAAAAAAAGACAGATAAAAAGGAAAAAATACGTAAACATCCCATTGAAAAAATGCATGTTGTTAAAAAAACATTCAAACATTTTATTGCGCAATCGTGCGTCATACAAAATGGGAAAAATTTACAGGAGCCAAGGACATAGAATTTTTACAGTCCACTAAAGAATAAAAATCAAAGATTTCTGCTCCAAAAAAAATCGTAAAACGGTTGTTAGCTTCATAAAAAGTAGCTTAATCTGGTATTTTTATCATCAAAATTTGACCCGCTTTTCGGGACGGTTCCAGGCACCCCAATAAGCACAAAGGTTCAAAACTGTATCGACAACTGGTTTTCAAACATTTTCAAATTGCAATCCTATTCAAAAAGCAAATCGGTAGGATAAAAAGAGGGCGAAAAGTGAGTGGGCTGGCAACTAGGCTCTGAAAGACTTGTCGTTGGCACAAAATTACCACAAATTCGGGTGCAGCAGCGATGTGCTGTGCCTGTGCGTTCGCATAGCAACCGTCATCGCTGGCCAGCCGAGCAGCCGACTTCCGACGACCATCGGCTGTCTCGCCTCCTGCCAACGTTGACCGGCGCCTACGACAAGCGGGAGGAGGCGGCTGTCCTGTCCATCTTGTATTGCACGACTGGACGACAAGTTCGTTACTGGTTTTAACCTCCTCGTCCTTGGAGGGAGGTTTTGTTGGAAAATAGATACACCCTAGGCAGGAGGGCAGGTTCTGGATATTTAATTGGCCCCCTATCGATGACTTACCCTCCCCTTGTTTTCACAGGTGTGGGTGGGGTCACGTTGTCAGAAACTAAATTAATTTGAAAAGAAAATGTTGCCTGAAGACCAGTGACTTCATCCGACTCGGACCAGACCGTTCAAAAGTAGTCAAAAATTGTTTTTTTGAAGCAGTAAAAACTTTACAAGTTCAAAAATAAAAAATTTGTGAAAATTTGTCTAATTTTAAATAACAATTTTGTAAAATTATTTCAATTTTAAAATTTAAAAAATATTTTAATTTAAAAATGTTAAAAATATTTTTCACATTTCACGGCCTATTTTTTTATAATATTTATACTCCTGTGAGCAGCTTTTAAAATTGCTGATCTAAGCCACATATTTTTACAATTTCACAAAATTTGAAGAACTCTCATCAGGGTTAATCACAAGTTTTTTTTCATTAATTTTAACGAAACTATTATGACATCGTTTGAACCCTCATCAAAAATGATCGTAAACTTCTTCCACAAGAGTTTTTGATTCCCCATCGAAATAGATAATAAATCGATTCACCTCGGTATACTAACATATTGACAAACGGATTGTGGATTGAATAGCCCGCATTGATGGGGTAAAGGTTTACCTCATCCTTTACCCCATCAATTTTATATTTTTAGTAAATGTTCGATTGAACAGCAGGCAAAGCAAGCCAGCAACAGCCGAGGTTACGGCTGCTAGTTAGATTTTTAGTTGAGGAGACGCATGAATTGGTAAAAAAAAACCAAATGAAGAAGAAAAACGAACACCTGTTTCAGTTACGCTGTCAACCAAACGGCCAGGGGTAAACGTATGCCAGTTTCCTTCAGGTTATTGGTTTTTTGAGATTAGGCAATCAGAAACATTGTTTTGGAAAAAAAATAATTCATGCGCACGGTGTTCAAAAATTTCGATTTACAGTCAGATTTTTTTGATTTCGTTTTGGCGACGACTGATTTTTTTTAGGAAATTACGAAACGCAAAAAATCCGAGCCCATTACTGAAAAAAAACAAAATAATGCATTTTGGAAGCTTCCGAGGGCGTAACGCAGCCGAACTCAAACTCTATGCAGAAGACGTTAATCCTTGGATTATCAACGTCGTACAAAATAATGGCAGCGCCGTTGATGCAAATAGAGCCATGCAAAAAAGAGAGTACGCTACGTATGTAATGCATTTGTTCCATGACGACGTTTTGTGTGCCATAATTAATCCAAAAAAAACGCAGTACCAAAAGCAGATTGACCTTTTTTGAGATTTACTTTGGGTTAATTGACTTTTAGGGATTATGATGACGGGAATGAAAAGGTGACATAAGATGGCATATTGCGCAATCAATCACCTGACACGGGGATTAAGAAGCAGGCAGAGAACAAACAAGTAAGCATGCACACGCTAAAAATCCATGATTTTTAATCGGAAAGTTAATTAGAAAAAAGTGCAGGATTCAGCAGATTTGAGACATTTGAGACTCGGGTATGCAGAAGCCCCAAAAATATGTACACTGTGCAAAATAGAATTCTAATACTAACTAACGGAACGCGAGCTCTATCGCATCCCGCAAACTGCTTTTCACACCTTCCCCCAACTTATTAGAAGTCCTGGGATCACGGTCCCAAAATAATGTAAGATCTAGAAAGTTTCCCAGATTTTACACTTGGATTTTACACACACATTTACACATTTAGTAATTCTCTTTCTCATGCACAATCGTCTCACAAAGAAATTCAAAAAATGGAGATATTGCACAAAGAGCAACACACACACACACACACACCATCCAGATTTGCCATTCGTAAGTAAATCTGGATTGGGGGTCAGTATTCGACTGACCTCTTCAGTTGCCAACCAATAAACTTGTAGTATGATCAACTCGTTTGAACGCATTGTCTGACATCGGCGAAGCATTTGAATCATCCTTCATCGACGACAAGGATTTTGATGGGTCAACCGGTCGAAGCATCATTCATCCGTCTGGCAGCGCGTGCGCTCCGCAACACCGATCAAATTGCGCTGCCATCCTTTGGTCCCAAAATTTGAATGCAAAATCTAGAAAGTTTCCCATATGGTTTCCCACATGGATTTTACACACACATTTACACATTTAGTATTTATCTTTCTCATGCACAATCGTCTCACAAAAAAATTCAAAAATGGAGATATTGCACGAAGAACAACACACACACACACACACACACACACACACACACACCACACCATCCAGATTGTAGTAAATATGATCAACTTATTTGAACGCTTTGTCAAGCAAAGCGTACATATTTGTAGATTTAACAAGCGATTCTGAAATTGGCCGCTATAGTGTTCGAAAAATTTTTCTATGGCATCAACACGCGTTTGCTGTAGTTTGGAATATGGTACTTGCTATCAATATATTTACAGGTACAGTTACATTTTCTACAGATTATCTTTCTTAAAGTCAAAAATGTTGATTACACATTTCGTATTTTAAGGAGCGATTCTGTGGAAACACATGGACTCTACCAAAACAACGACAATTACGGTCATTTTGATACTTTTTTATCCCTTTGTTTTATACTGACAATTTGTTACAATTGGCGTTGTTATTGGACCATTGGAAGTGTATGCCCGGAGACCACTTTCTACTACAACTTTTCACAAGTCATTTCCCATATAATCACGACAACAATTTCAGCAATTTGCTGTTTATCAGCTGGTTTAGCAAGTCGATTCAATAAAACCAACGTCCAGGCCGTATCCAAAACTCGTCGACAAGCCGAAAATGCTTTAATGATACAATCATGTATTTTGACTCTAATTTCTGTAATCGAATCAATTTTACTATTACTTGCAGTTCTGATGTCGACTTCCATTTTCCTGACATTGTTCATAAGTGTAAGAGTCGCGGATCAAACGCTGTATATCCTGGTCTTATATATTCCATTTTCTTTCACAAAAGTTTGAGATCCGAAGTTTTCAAATATGTAATACAATATTTAAAAAAATCATTTCATTCTTCATCGATAACACCTTTAAGTTTTTATTTATGTGTATATTGAAAAATGTTAAAAATGTACGAATAAAAAAATAATTATAAAGTTAATGCACAAGAAACATGTTGTCTAAAATTTTTTTCAACCTCAAAATCTAATTTTACTTTTTGGGTTTCAAACATGCAGATAAGCATGATTTTCTGACTGCCCCGTCAGAAAATTAGGAGCACATGCACACTCAACTGCCAGAGAACCCCCCTTTTGCATCATGATTTATCGATTCCGTTGATCAGAGCGCGTTTGTGTTTGATTCAATTGTACTTCTTTTGTACGTACTACGTGTGATTCAATCAGTTTATGTTCGTTTGGTTCAATGCATCCCGGATCCATAGATCGTTCTCCTTTTCTCCCCCTCTACCGTTGGGTTCAACAAACCCTCAAAAAAGGTGATACTCCCATTTTACGACCAACGTCAAAAACTCATGCCCTTCAGGTGATGGATGAGATAACCACCAACTCGCACGGGAGAAACGGAAGAAAGATAGGAGACAATAAGCGTACTTTCTCCCCACTCGATTTCCGTTTTCTTCCCCGAAGGCCTAAAAAATATGCGCGTAGTGAAAAAAAATCGCGGAGACGACGCACGTGACGTGACACACACGTGAATGGAAATTGATCGCATATTTTATGCGCTCGAGCGAGACAGAAGAATAAAACGAGAGAGTAAGAAAAAAAAGAAAAAATCATACGCCACAAAAAAGGTGTCTAATGTTTGTCTGTCCGTCGTCATGCATTCTGAAGCATGTTTGTGCGCGCGGAAGAAGAACCATTTTTCTCTCCAGGACCGTGCATGTTGGTTGGTTGTTAGTTGGCGCAGGAATAGGACACAGGAATAAAAATTGTCTGCGTTTCTGTCTTACGTTTTGTTTGCTCCTATCTTATCTCTCTCTGTTTCTCGCCAACTGAATATTCTTCGTATCGTTACTCCGAGGCAGTCGACGACAAGACTCTCGCTGTAATCATTGTCTTTTGTTTCTGGTTATCAAGGTGTTGCATTCTGTTTGTTTTAGGCAAGCAAGCAAGCAAAGCTCGTAGGCAACATGTGTCGTGCCTTTTTTGATTTTACGTAGGCAAACATCCTGCCTATCGACACAGGTTGTTAGGCAGCTGCTAAATACACAGGTGTTTAGTTAACGACACATCTGCTTGCTCTTCTCAAAAATTAGCATGCGCGACCAAGCAGGCGCTTGCATTTCTCACATTATTCTCCAAAGTTGGAAATTTGACTAGAAAAACTGCTTGCAGAATCGAACTTTTTTTCCTGTAAACTCCTTTTGTTTCATTCTATGTCTTACTGTTCATTATTTTCCCAAATTCTCGCACACAGGTTGTGTCGAAAGCACATGCCAATTTTTGAGAAGAGCAAGCAGACGTGTCGTTATCTAAGCACCTGCTTAGCAATCCATCGTTCCCTGACCGTTGGCAAGCAGGTTGTGTGCATTTAAATTTTTGTAGCAAACTATGCAAGCAGCGATGTTTAGAACAGCTCATTGCACATGTTTATTCGAAATTTCAAATTGTCCGCACACAGAATGCAACACCTTGCTGGTTATCCTAAAATTCCCGATTTTCTTCTCTTTATCCTAAAAAATTTGAATAATTTATTCTTATACAACATGCATTTTCATTACGCGTTTTTCCCCTTGTGGCTGTTTTGTTTTTTTTTTCGCGCTTCTGCAATTTGTTACGTCCAGCAAATTTACAGGTAGACAATGGGCATCACGGACGTCGTTGGCGCTAACGCTTTCTGCTCACCCTTCCAGACTGCCAAGTGCGCTGGTCCAGCACCCGCTGGTGGTAAGTTTTTCGTTTTCTGCAAAAAAAAATTGTGCATTAACTGATTTTGTCTTTTAGATACCGTCGAATTCGGATCCGGCAAGTACTACGCTCTCTGCGGTCTCGGTGGCATTCTGTCTTGCGGTATCACTCACACTTCCATTGTTCCCCTCGACTTGGTCAAGTGCCGTATTCAGGTTTGTAGATTTTGGACTGAAATACACGAAAAACAAAAAAAATGTGGTGAATTAACAACATGGTTTACGATGACCTAAAAAGTAACGTTTTCTGCCTCAAAATTACCTTTTTTGTTACTTTCAAGTATTTTTTACATTTTTTCGAAGTAATACTTTTTCATAAGTTTACGATGGCCTATAAGTAACGTTTTATCTTTGCCTAAAAGTAATACGTTCTGCTGTTTTTTTGTTATCTTTTTTTGTGTTTTTATATTTCTCACAAGAAAAAAATTTATCTATTACGTTTTTAGGTTAACCCCGAGAAGTACAAGGGCATCGTATCAGGCTTCCGCACGACTGTTGCCGAAGATGGTATCCGAGGTCTGGGCAAGGGCTGGGCCCCCACTGCCATCGGCTACTCGCTGCAGGGTCTCGGCAAGTTCGGGTTCTACGAAATGTTCAAGGTGCTGTACTCCAACGCCATTGGCGAAGAGCTCTCGTACACCTGGCGTACGTCGCTCTACCTCGCAGCTTCTGCTTCGGCTGAATTCTTCGCCGACATGATGCTTGCCCCGATGGAAGCCGTCAAGGTTCGTATCCAGACGTCTCCCACCGCGCCCCCTACCCTCTCCAAGTGCGCTCCCTTCATCTACAAGACGGAAGGCATTGCCGGCTTCTACAAGGGCCTGCCCCCACTCTGGCTCCGTCAAATCCCCTACACGATGATGAAGTTCGCCTGCTTCGAGCGCACCGTCGAGCTCATCTACAAGCACGTCGTGCCGAAGCCCCGCAACCAGTGTACCAAGTCCGAACAGCTGGTTGTCACCTTCGTTGCGGGATACATCGCCGGCGTCTTCTGCGCTGTCGTCTCCCATCCTGCCGATACCGTTGTCTCCAAGCTCAACCAGGATGCCGGAGCTTCGGCCGGACAGATTCTCAAGAAGCTCGGCCCGATCGGCGTCTGGGGTGGTCTTGTGCCGCGTATCATCATGATCGGTACCCTCACCGCTCTCCAGTGGTTCATCTACGACTCGGTCAAGGTTGTCTTCAACCTTCCCCGCCCTCCGCCACCCGAGATGCCCGAATCTCTGAAGAAGAAGCTCGAAGCTGCGGGTAAACACTGAGTTTAGAGTTTTCCTCGTCATTAGCGGTGAGTTTTTTTTTTAATTGGATTTTATTCATTGATTTTGAATTTACAGTCTAGGCACGATCCCATTCACTCACAACCCCTGCGTAGCACATTTCCAACGTCGTCCCAGTTGTGGCGGACACCCCACCACCCTCGTCTGGCGGGCGTCGTCTCAATAAGGTATTCCACGACTTTTTCCTCCTGATTCTACCTGTTTTCTCTCCTTCTTTTCGATTATCTGACAATAATTCACTTTTTTTGTGCCAAAAAATGGAAATGTGAACATTTCGTTTTTTTGTCGATGAAATAAAAAATTATTGTTATCGTTTGCGATTTTTTAACGTTTCCAAATCTAAACAATTTTTTCTCAGGGTTTTGAAAAAAATGATTGCCACGTTCGGAGTGCAATTTCGTTTAGTCTGGGAAAACAAAACACGTGGGGACCACATGCAGTGATTTTTGCAGAAAAAATGACGGAAACGAGGGGAAACCAATTTTGAAATCATAAATATTCTTTTTTGTGACAGCTATTTGGTTTCTGTGTATTGTACGTTTCAGAAAAGTTGCTTGTTGACGTGGCCCAATTTTTTTTTCAAATTTTGTTTGCTGATTTTTAGCAATTTTTTTTTAAATTAAAAATTTGGTTTTAACATTAGAGTTATATATTTTTCCTTTTGAGAAGATAGAAAAGCAACAGAACATTTACCCGAATATTAATTTTAAATTTAAAAAGAACTATTATCGTAGTTTTTTTTTAATTTTAATTAAAAATAAATCCCGTTTCTTTTTATTTATAATTTTTTTAATTGTAAAAAACGAATTTCATTACCATAATAAACGTTTTTTTTATTGTTAAAATTTGATTTTTCAAAAAATAGCAATTTTTTGTTTTTTTGGAATTTGCCGGAGCCGAACCCTGGTCAATGAGCACCCTGGTCAATTTTTTACTACGCTTTTCTTTTTGTTTCCTTCCTGCAAATAAATAAATTGTTTCCCCAACAATCAAAAAGGCAATGTTCTGCCTTTTTTTGCCAAAATCTCCAATTTTCCTAGTGATTTATACGCTGTGCTTTTTTTTGCATGCAAACACGGCAGATGTTTTTTTTTTATCTGAATACCCAAAAAAAGAACACGGCGCGGGGCGGATGGTTCAAAGGAGATAATAGTTTTTTTTCTTGTTGTTACCAGCCTACTCCTCGAGACAAGATTGGTACTCATCTCGAGGATTTTTGATGCAGCTGCCAAAAATTGTAATTTTTATCCGCTAAAAAGGGATTTTTTTCTGACCCGTGTAATCTCGTATACATCATTGTAAATAACTTTCAATTTTTGGGGTGCACTTTTTTACAGTTATTCAGTGTTCTATTTTTGAATTTCTTTGTGCATGAGAAAGAGAATTACTAACATAAATGTGTAAATGTGTGTGTAAAATCCAAGTGGGAAACCATCTGGGAAACTTTCTAGATTTTGCATTCAAATTTTGGGACCAAAGGATGGCAGCGCAATTTGATCGGTTTTGCGGTGCGCACGCGCTGCCAGACGGATGAATGATCCTTCGACCGGTTGACCCATCAAAATCCTTGCCGTCGACGAAGGATGATTCAAATGCTTCGCCGATGTCAAACAAAGCGTTCCAACGAGTTGATCATACTACAAGTTCATTGGCTGGCAACTGAAGAGGTCATTCGAATACTGACCCACAATCCAGATTTGCTTACGAATGGCAAATCTGGATGGTGTGTGTGTGTGTGTGTGTGTGTGTGTGTGTGTGTGTGTGTTGCTCTTTGTGCAATATCTCCATTTTTTGAATTTCTTTGTGAGACGATTGTGCATGAGAAAGAGAATTACTAAATGTGTAAATGTGTGTGTAAAATCCAAGTGTAAAATCTGGGAAACTTTCTAGATTTTACAGTATTTTGGGACCACGATCCCAGGACTTCTAACAAGTTGGGAAACTTTCTAGATTTTGCATTCAAATTTTGGGACCAAAGGATGGCAGCGCAATTTGATCGGTTTTGCGGTGCGCACGCGCTGCCAGACGGATGAATGATGCTTCGACCGGTTGACCCATCAAAATCCTTGCCGTCGACGAAGGATGATTCAAATGCTTCGCCGATGTCAAACAAAGCGTTCAAACGAGTTGATCATACTACAAGTTCATTGGCTGGCAACTGAAGAGGTCAGTCGAATACTGACCCACAATCCAGATTTGCTTACGAATGGCAAATCTGGATGGTGTGTGTGTGTGTGTGTGTGTGTGTGTGTGTGTGTTGATCTTTGTGCAATATCTCCATTTTTTGAATTTTTTTTGTGAGACGATTGTGCATGAGAAAGAGAATTACTAAATGTGTGTGTAAAATCCAAGTGTAAAATCTGGGAAACTTTCTAGATTTTACAGTATTTTGGGAGCACGATCCCAGGACTTCTAACAAGTTCGGGAAAGGTGTGAACGACAGTTTGCGGGATGCGATAGAGCTCGCGTTCCGTTAGTTAGTATTAGAATTCTATTTTGCACAGTGTACATATTTTTGGAGCTTCTGCGCACCCGAGTCTCAAATGTCTCAAATCTGCTGAACTCTTTTTTTCTAATTCACGATTTGCGTCTGGATCTGTGATAGCCGAATGTTCGCTTTCGTCCGTGTTCGTTTGCGAAGAAAGCTTAATTTTCTAAACAAAAGTTAGGGTCACAAAAAATGTTAAACGATTAAAAATTTCTTCATTTTTTGAAACGAAATTTGCAAAACGCATTCGAAAATCAAAAAAATCAATTTTTTGTGAACCATACTTTTCTGACCAAAAACCAACATATGAATTGCGCATATTACAACTTTGTTTTTTTGTTTTTCAAAAAATTTCATGCTTATGTACAAACATAAAACAAATGTAATTAGATTGCTCTATTCATGCCAATTTTCTCAGCAACGTTACTATTTTTTGGTTGCTGACAGGTAAAAAATAAATGAACCCATTTATTTGATTTTTATGGGATCACGAATATAAAGATCGCATTGGTTGTAATGAAGCGTTTATTGGCCGGTGTCAAGAAGTTGGCACCCGCTTCAAAAAGATTTTGTAGTTGCTAAGAATAAATTGGTTGGTTAGCTTGTGATTGCTTTTTTACGATTTTTTTATTGCAGGTTTTTTATGGGGGCTTTTGAGACTGTTTTTTATTAGACAACGATTTTCCCAGGTTTTTTGCATTTTTGCGAAAAAAACATTTTAAACTTAAGAAAATTATTTTTTAAAAAGTGTTTTAAATAAAAAACATTTTTGACTTAATTTATATTCTAAAGAAATTGTTCCATTTTTTTCATTTTTTAAATTTTGTTTATTTCGATTTTTGATCTTTTATCTTTGAGTTTCTTCCGGATCAATCGCGAGGTAAACAGTTTTTGCCATTGGCACCTTCATAATTTTGTTTATCATTTTAAAAACTTCGTATACGTTGTCAAAAAATCTGTCAATTATATCCGTCCATCAAACATTAGAAATAACATCTAACGTCTAATGTCTGAAAGTCTATAAAACATTTTACCAACAGATGCTCCTAGGAAGTTTTATTGTTGTGAATCATCATTTTCTCCCTATATTTACGAGTTCGACAAACAAATCAAATGCATGTTATTTACTACATTTTTTTTGTTAATCGTTGATTTTTACCTTTGAATATTTATTTTAAAAAAATATCCGCATGTTCGATTGACCCAGACATTTTTGACTGGTTGGGATCATTTGAAGGCGGGGTGTGAACGTTATGCGAGAATGACGTTCACACCACAAATGTGTTTTCGTCCAAGTGTGAATAGGCAAGTGTGAAAATTTTTTTTTTTGGTTTCAAACAAACATCATCACTTTGATATTTGTAAATATTTGGGAAATTGAACGGATGCGAACACCAAACAGATCTCTTTTTTTTTTCGTTTCGGGTAAAAATCTTCTTACATTTTATCATTGCTAAAATTTACACAAAACTTTATTTGTCTTTTTTTTTGATAATTAAGTTGGATTTTCATTTTTTTGTTTTTTTTATTTATTTAGTTAGAACAATTTTTTATTCCATCTTTTGCTAATTTTTTTGTACTGGAAATTAAACCATGTTTGCGAACAAACACGAACTAGAGCCTCAAGATCAAAAGTCGGAAGTATGTATTATAGTACCCATTTGAGTTTCCGAATCCGACTTTCGAACGTATCCAAAAAATGGCAGTTATGCAGGAAGCTAGCACATCCCTGCTCGGTATCATTATCTATCTGCCCGAATGCCGTCGACGGGTCTGCCGCGTATCGACCTAATGCATTCCCCATGTGCTTATTGAAGGATTTTTGCTAAAACATATTCATAGATTCTTACATTAGTACAACCCATTCTCTCCGTTAAAAAAAATGTAATGAAAAAAATCTGTCCTCATTTTAATCTGACACCTGTGTGGTGCTTTCATGGGCCCCATGTGTCGGGTCGCGTCAGTCACACACATCAGCCCCAACCAACCCAAAACTCATTCGCTTGTCAGGCATAAAGTTGAACCTATTCGGTTGCCAGGCTGATTGATGGATCACTCACTTATCTGCCATCCCCCCTCGTCTTCCCCTCCCCCAGCTGTCCGCGTGCAATCAAGCAATCAACCTTCCCCTCCTCGCCAGGGTAGCAATTGACCTACCAACCAGCCCATTAGTCCACGAGTTACTTTATGATTTATTTTTTCTCGTTTTTTTGCGTTGAATTGCTTAAACGAGTATTTACTACCGTTTTCTGATCTTTTTTGTTTCCACGAAAAAAAATACCGAAAAGCACATTTTCGGGAAACTTTTTATTGTTTCATGAAAAATTTGTTTGTTACATTTTATTCTAATGCAAAAAATTGATTGATAATTTGTCAGCGATCTTTCTGACAAAAGTTCGACAATTTGATCGATTACGATTAGCTAGGACAATTTTTTGCCGTTCCAATAAATTCTGGCATTCAACCACTGACAAATTTGTTTCTTGTGTCTTCATTATTTTTTTTTGTTTCTAGAAATAAATTTAGCAATGCGCTTAAAATTAGTTCAATTGTACTAATTTTTTAGTTTTTTACCCGCAATGCGCGCACAAAAGATGCCAACAGTGAACACAGGTCAAAAAACTTTTTTTTGGACAGCGAAAATAATTCTTTCAATTGCTCAAACGAGTTGTTATTGTTTTTTTTCAGCTGTGACGCCATAAAAAACATGTCAGTTGCACATCTTTGTGTTTTTGTTGTAAAAATGTTGTTGTACCAAGTGAGTTTTGCTACAACAACATTTCCTGGTCAGTGTAGGATACTTTAAGGGGCGGTTTTTGAGTTATTTAGCATAAGCGTAATGTTTCTTGCATTTAATTTTTTTCCAAATTACCTCAATCATTTGTTTTTAACATTTAAAAAAAATAAATTTTTGCATGTTTGCACAAATTGAACAATTTTTGTATTTTATTTTTACCGCCGCGTATGTATTTCTGCAATATTTTATATATTTTATGGTTCTACATTAAGATGGCTTGCCGGTTTTCGCTATGCTTTTTTGCAACCACGGAATGTTTCTTTTGTCTAAAAACCATGGCAAAATAAAATAATGTCAAATTTTGTCGTTAGAAGGATTATAAAAAGCGGGATTTCATTTGTTTTTTTCTTTAACCACAAATTCTTTGGTTTTGAAAAATTGCTAGTGATCAACAAACCATGGCAACAAATTTTGATCCCTGATTTCCTGATGATGAACGTGAAATGCTTTTTTTTTGTTTTTTTTTGTTTTTGTAAAAAAAGTAAATGTTTTTTTTTCGTTCGCTGACAAAAAATAGTAATTTTCATTTTTTCCCCAATTTTTTTTACGATTTTTTTGTTTTTCAGAAAATCTATTACAGAAACACGTTGACATAATTGTACTTAAAAAAACAGTTTTGTCGCCTCTTTCCATGGATTGCCAAGTTTTACTTCCATGAAAATACAAAAATTGTATTTTATTTACTCATTAGTCGGTGCAGGTATAATTTTTTTGTATTGCACACCACATGCCAATTTCACATTTATTTTTTCGTAATGCTTCCATTTTACTTATTTTGTTGACATTTCCGCAATTCAGTCGGCATTTTAGCTTTTCAATTTCAAAAAAAAATGTTATTTACGAAAGATCAATCAGATTTTCTAGAAAACATAAAACCAAAGTAATATTTATTTAGTAGAATTTTTTTTCAAAATTTAGAGCCCCCGTTTTTTTAGTTCGCCTTTGAAGTCCATCGTTTCCGCACCTTCTCTCCCGTTGAGCTAAATCATAAAATATTTAATAGAATTCTAAACACATGATTTCTGAATTCAATTGATGCATAATAATGTTATTGTTTTCAAAGATGAAGCTTTTATAGAACAATAAGCAATTTTTGTCTAAAAAATATTTTTTTTGTTTATCGAGAAAAAAAACAGCTGCTTTATCAATTACAGATTCTTTTCACCTGAATACCATTGATTTTTATTGCAAGATTCTCTAATAAATATGTGAGAACTGTGCAGGTGGCAGCAAAGATATATTATTTTCAGCATGTCTGAAAACAAATGAGTCTGGTATCGTCAAAAAATCAAAAACCGAAAATATTTATTATAAAATAAAATAATTTCTAGTGTTTTTAAAATTTTATCATTTGTTTGAAATTCTTTTTGCAAAAACGATCCATGGTTATAAAAAACTGAACACTTTTTATGAGTGCAATCAATTTTGAACAAATTACAATTACCCACATGGATTAATTAAAATGTCATTTAACTCGGCGGTTATGTTACATAGGTCAAGCATCAGCTCGGTGTCGAGACATGACAGCCGTTATTCCAGTCAAAAAGCGTTCTATTAATTGCAACTATTTATTTTATGTGTTTTCTGTTCTCTGTGGTTGCAATAATTGCAGGATTTGGGGTTTGATAGTTTTGCGGCCTCGAGCACGGCTATTCTGGAAACCGGGTAACCCTGAGGCTACTTTTGTTTTCCGTTTTGTCACAGTGCTTCAGGGGTTTTTTCCGGCAAAAAACACTTCAATCCTGTCTTCAGGTTGTGCTATCGGATGTGTTTGTGTTTTTAGATGAAAAAGCTGTAATTTTCACCCGTGCTAAAATTAGCAGCACTTTTTTATTGCCGATTTCTAGATTTTTTAAATTTCGTGAGAAAAAAAGAGTAAACAATTTTTTTTCCTTTTGACGTGAATATTAAAAAGTCTGGTGAAAACACATATTTTTTGAAAACTTAAATTTATGCGTCAATGCAAATCTCTTTTGAGTTGTGTTTATTTTTAAAGCCACTTACTTACCATGCCACGGCATCAACAAGGGTCTTCAAAAAACGCCTGAAACACTTTGCGCTAAACATTTGCGACGTAAAAAATGGGGTTTGAGTGTTCGATGATTTTAAATAATTTTGAATAATTTTGCTTTAAAAAATTTTGTAAAATAATTTTTGCTTTTGGTTTAAAAAAAGATTTTGTCTGAAAAAATTGGTAAAATTAAATAAATATTGGCCTTTGAAACAAAAACCCAAGTTCAGCAGAACTAATTTCATAAATTTTGATACACGCTAATCCAGGGTCTACCCAAAGTTAAGTCAGCTTATGCGCGATTCCTTTTCCTTTTCTCGGTCCCCATACCATCATCGACGTTGCATCAATCACTCCGGCTTTCCGGAACGTCGAATGCCAACGACGCTAGACGTCATAGAATTTCCAAAAATGAATATAATACATTTCCCATTTTTCGTCATTTCGTGAAACAAGTAATATATTTCCGGCAGATTTCATATAATTGTCCACAAAGTAAAAGAATTTCTCCTTGTTTGCTCTTGGTCGTTGGTCTCGGGTACTTTTTTTAGAAAATAAAAAAATCTTTTTTAAGCGTGCTTTGTTTTTCCGTGAGTTCACAAAGTTTGTCGACAGGATTTGTGGTCTCCTTAAAGGGGTGGAAAGCATGACGATTTCGAGTGGCTCCAAGCCACAAGACCCTATGGAGGTTGTAGAAGTTCTTCACTCATTCAAGTAATGTGAACGAACGTGTGGCAAAAGTATTGTTTACAGACAAATGGAGGTAAATAAAAAATGAAGACATGTTTTTTTAGACACAAAAAGGAGAAAACTTTTTGTGCAAAAAAAATTTTGAATCGGCGGTTTTTGTAAAACTTTTTTTATTGGGAAAAAAACTTTGTTTTAATATTATATTTTTCTAAATTACCGTAATTTAAAAAAAACATTTCCGTCAAAATTTGTTTTAAAAACCGGAAAAAATTATGATGAATTCATATTTTTTTGTGTTATAAACGCATTTTGCACTTTTCAGACAAAAAATTCATTGACGCGTTTTTTCAATGCCGTTTACATTTTTTTCTCAAAAATATTCGTTTATCATCTTCATCGCAAATTGTTTACAACGTCACAATTTCAGACATGATTGATACACGCCAAACGCCATCCCACTATACCGCATCATAATAATTTGTTGCTACAAACACGAAAAAATTATTGCAGCTGTTCTCGCCATTATTCTATATTTTCTTCATTTTGATTTTTTTTTAAATAATTCTCAGTCATGGGCACGCTCTACGGAAAATTCAAATGGGCTTACCAGAAATTTCGGGTGTCTTACTCGCTTCCCTTCATTGTCCTCATTTCGTACACCCTGGCAGGGGCAATTGTCTTCCGAAATGTCGAACTTGAGGAAGACAAAAAACTAAGGCAGCAGTACCGTAACTACACTGAATTCGCCTTCAATCGAGCCGTTGAACGAATTATGGCCATGGAAAGTGTCAAAATCAATGGCACAGATGGATTTGACCTCAAAAAGCAGCTCGTCAAGGAATCCCTATTTTGGTTTATAGATTTCCTCAACCTGACCCAGGTCATCGAGGAAAGAAGCGCTCCCAGTCCTTGGACGTGGATGGGCAGTGCCATGTACGCCGGACAGCTTTACACTACAATTGGTAAGAAATTTTGTTAATTTTTACCATTGACATATGTATTTTTTAGGTTACGGGTACCCACTTGTCAAAACTCAATCGGGTAAAATACTCACAATTTTTTACATAATGATCGGTATTCCTATTTTTCTCATAATTCTCAAAGATGTCGGCAAACTTCTTTCGAGAGCGTTCAGGAAGATTTACAAGCGTTGGAGAGCTGCCAGAAAAAAGTTGCCGGAAAAAGCTGCTAGTAGCAGAAGTAAATCCAGCGGAACTTCGAAGGTAGTAATTTATTTTAAAAAATGTGTTTCTCTTTTGAAAATAATTTTTTTTTCAAAAAATATTTAAAAAAAAAATTTCAAATAAAACTTTATTTCTTTTATTAAGGTTTTTAATATAAAAAGAAAAAAATAAAACTTAGCGAATAAAAATAATGTTTCAAATTTAGTTTAAAATAAAAAAAAATTGTTTTTTTTAAATTAAAATTTTCAAATGAAAGCTTTATTTTTTTTAATTAAGGCTTTCAAAAAATGAAATTTAATTAATAAAAATCATTTAAAAAATTTTTCAAACATTTTAAATAAAAATTTTTTTTTTAATTTTAGACCCTGCAAAACATATCACTAGCCAATGATCTCCCGACTCCGGGGTCATTTACAAACGACCCCAGCTCCTTCGAAAAACGCAATAGCCTAGCGGATAACACAAGCAACGATATCACATCCATCTCCAAATCCGACAAAAAGCAACTCATCGATGATGACATAACTCTTGTGATAGAAGATCAAAAGAAATCAGTCGACCAAGTCAGTCTCGGTGGATCGGGGGCATTTCCCATACCACTGGCATTTACGATTCTTCTGTTATGGATTCTCCTCAGCGCTGCTCTATTT
This sequence comes from Turbatrix aceti, assembly GCA_963969345.1. Taxonomy (NCBI): domain Eukaryota; kingdom Metazoa; phylum Nematoda; class Chromadorea; order Rhabditida; family Panagrolaimidae; genus Turbatrix; species Turbatrix aceti. The sequence goes on along the minus strand of OZ017767.1, from coordinate 11,322,032 downwards.
TGTGTTTGGGAAACAGAATGGGGCTACCTGACTTCGGTATATTTCTTTTTTGTATCCATCAGTACGGTTGGACTTGGTGATATCGTTCCTTCAAAGCCGGATATGATGATTTTTAATTTTATGCTTATCCTGATTGGTTTGGCACTGTTATCCATGTGCATTAATTTGCTACAGGTGGGTAAAAAACGAATGTCCAACGCAAAGTGGTCTCAGCACGAAAGATTTTTTCGTTGTGAGACCACTGTTTAGATGACTACTGTGACAGATTGTCTGAGCACGAAAATAAAAATTTCATTGCAAGACCACCAATTTTTTTTAATTTTCAAAATTATTGTAGGAAACGATCGAAAGAATGCTCGAACAACTTCTACAAGAATACCTCGCTGAAATCGAGAAAATGGCTACAATAATGGCGCAGGAAAGCAACAGATCCCCAATTTCAGAATCTCTTCAATTCCTTGACACTCACGAAGTCATGCTTGAGCACGCCCAAGTTGTCGAAGAAGAATCCTGGCCAACAGTTATCAATCGACGTGTCATGAATTGGGTTGCTCAAAAATTCGTGGACACAGTAATCGTCAAACAATTTGATGACAGCGAGGGTGATTCATCCGCCGAGGATTCGGACGATGAGGATAAGGATGCCATCGATAGACAGACGCCTTCAAGCATGGCTCATCACAACTTTATTGGATCCGTCGACATGGGCTCGATTTCAAAGGCTTCTGTTGCGACGAACAAAAAGAGACCAAAACTGCTGAGGAGAAGAGGGAATTTTACGCTAAACTTTAGCATGAAAACTCTCAAAGCGGCACAGGCGATGGAAAAAGCCCGGACCATGGCTAAGAATGATGGAAATTTCAAGTATAATTTTTTTTATTTTTTTTGCAGAAAAATATGATAATTTTTTTTTATTTTAGAGACCGGATATTCGCTAGAGCAATCAATAGTAAAAAATTCACTAAATTTATTGACAGTCATGCCGTGGATCCTTCGACTGCAATGACACAGGGAATTGTCATTGGTGAACCCGTGGCGACGGCATTTACTGATAATGAGGGTATTCGACTTGGTAAGCAGGGCATACAGAAAAACGAGATCACTAACCCCCCAGAAAATGTACAGAAAAAAAATAATTGTAAACGAAAACATTTTTTTTTGCAAAAAAATTTTTTTTATAAAAACTTTACGAAAGTACTAAACAAAAACCTGCACACGAAAACATTACAAAGCAACTAAAAAAGTTTTTCCATTTTTTTTGCAAAAAAAACCTGAAAAACATTTGCACGAGAAAATTTTTTTATTTAATTTTTAAATAAAAAAATTAAAAAAAAATTTTACGCTGTATAAAAAATCCGGTTTTGTTCAGATTTAACAAAAAGAAATTTCAGTCACCCCTGAATCTTCAGTCGACTCCCAATCCTCAACCGCCACCACCGTATCCATGTACGACGTGGACAGTCTATACTCGCTAGCCTACCACGACCTGACTTTTGGATACAGCACCGAATCCGTTGCCAAACTCATCGAAGCCGAAGTCCGACAACAACAGGAAGAAAAAATTCGTCTTGCGAGGCAAAAAAAGCGTCGACAAGGCCTTCCCCCTCTTCCACCGTCCAGAAATCATTCAGGAACCACAACTCCTCGTCCGATCATCAAAGTCAGTCGTACATCCGCGAGTCCACCGGAGACGACACCACCCAAGGGCTTTTTGGTTCCCCCAGAGTTGATCAAGCGAAGAAACTCGTCACCGGTCATTCAACCGGCTTTTCTGCCAAAAACTACGATGACCAGGTGTCCGTCGTGTCAGCATTTTTCCGAAGATGCCGAAGCAACTGCCCAACTCAGCAGGGTACAGAGTCTCGTTGGCCTTCTGCCTACGGATTTTTCAAAATCTCAGTCGAGTAAGCCTTTGAGTGAAGCCAGCCAGGCAACAAGGCGATCGTTCAAGGGCAGATCGCCATCACTCGTTCCCTCAAATATCGCGGATTCTGGGTATTACGGTAATGGCACACTTGATGTTTAACAAAAAAAGCTGGACACATTTTATAAATCGCCATACGGGTATATTATGTATAAAGTTGGCATAACAACAAAAAAAGTGTGTCACAGTGATAAAATTATGCTACAGTGTTATATGGATTACGGTAGCAGTCTACGCGGAATGTAATTTAAAAAAGACAACAAATGAGATACTGTAGTTTTTTTTCTATTGCGAAATCAACACCGGAAACTCCATTTCTATTTCTCCGTCGTCCGAGGGTCTGAAAGACAGCGACGCGGCATCCAGCACCTGGGTAGTCGCTGTGGGACTCGTGCTTGTCAGTGACGGTTGATCCGCAAAAGCTGGTGCCAAGGGGATCGAACTAACCGGCATCTTGGGCGTCGGGTATGACATTGTTGCACCAACACCGGGAGAGTGAATAATTGTTGGATTACGATGACTTGGCGGCTTTCCAGAACTCGTACTGAGAAACTGAACTTCTGGATCCTGATCGACGGTTTTTCGAGATTTCTTCTGGGTCGGCTGATCAGTCGCATTTTGTACTTTCATAGCTCGAAGTCCCCGCTTGTAGGTGGCAATGGGCTTGGCGACATCGCCGGTAGCCTTGAGTAGCTGGTCTGTCGCGCAGGTTAGCACCTCTTTGGTCGGGGTATCCAGTCCACCGGGTCGCGTAATATCCGGGAGTGACACAATCGACCGAAGAACATTCAGCAGCGAAGAAGTGACTCCTCCAAAATACGCAGCACAATCCAGGAACTTGGAAAGTCCGTCGACAGCCTGGAGAAGATCATTTACAATTTTCTGGAGTTGATCGTTTCCATGACCCGGTTGAAGGGTCAGAATCGAGTTGACAGCTGAGAGCGTAGCAAAAGCAGCTTCTCCGTGTGGATTCTGTCCGTCAACGTGAATCGTCAAAACAGGATTATTCAGCTCGGAAAGCTGGTTGGCAGTTTTCGTAAATTTGGCGAGTTTGAAATTGAGAGTTCTGATTTGTTTGTCTTTCGCCTTGATCTGATGTCCATGATTTCGGCGTTCAAGTGACAATTGCTTTTTGTAGTCCGTATTGTCGACTTTAGAAGGGCCTGGCACATCTAAAAAAAATTATTGTCAGAGTAACTTATTGAAGAAAACTATGTTTCATAAAACATACCCTTGAGTTTGAAACCAGAAAAAAGCGCGAGTTGCATGCAGCATGCGAGTTGAATTACGTTCGTGTAATTGCCGTATGGATCCGAAGGAGCCTTCTGCCGTGCTAAAAGTGGGCTTTATTTCGTTCAAATGATAACCCTTATTTGTAAATCATACAAACCTTGACGAGGTTTTTTCGGTGCGCGAGGTTTTTCTACAACCTCTTCATTGACGTCACGCTTGTGTCTCTTCAAGCGCATTGCGCGCAGATGCTGCTTTTTCTTCAGGGAGACCATTGTCGTCTAAAAAATCAAAGTGATTAGATTGGAAACAAAAAATAAACAACCAACAACATACCCGAAATCTTCTGAACTACTCTAGAAAAAAATGCAGCGCTTGTTTGTCCGGAAAGCAAGTATTTTTGTCACTCTTTGCCAAGGCACCAAAAACTTTGAAAACTTCAAAGTTCTCGTTCCCTCCAATATCGTGGATTCTGGGTATTGCAGTAATGGCACACTTGATATTCAACAAAAATTGCTGGACACATTTTATAAATCGTTGTACTGGAATATTATGAACATATAAAGTTGGCATAGCAACAAAAAAGTGTGTCAAAGTAATAAAAAATGCTACAGTAAGATATGGATTACGGTAGCAGTCTACGCGGAATGTATATTAAAAAAACGGACAACAATTATTTAGATACGGTAGTTTTTTTCTATTGCGAAATCAACATCGGAGACTCCATTTCGATTTCTCCGTCGCCCGAGGGTCTGGAGGACAGCGACGCGGTATCGAGCACAGAAGTCACAGAAATCTGGGCAGTCGCCGTGGGACTGGTGCTCGGTGGCGACGAGGGTTTCTCGGCGAAAACAGGTGCCAACGGTTTCCACATAACCGGCATCTGAACGTAAGACGACGGCATCTGGGGAGTCTGGTGTACCGAAACACCTGGCGCTTGGACAATCGTGGGACTACGATGACTTGGGGGATTTCCAGGACGGCTTCCCAGATACTGAACTTCTGGATCCCGGTCCCGACCAGCGGTTATTGTGGTGGTTGAAGTTCGAAAGCACTTCGGAGCTCGTTGATCCGTCGTTTTCATAGAACGAAGTCCCCGCTTGTAGGTAGCAATGGGCTTGGAGACATCGCCGGTAGCCTTGAGCAGCCGGTCTGTCGCGCAGGTTAGCACCTCTTTGGTCGGGGTATCCAGTCCACCGGGTCGTGAAATATCCGGGAGCGACACAATCGACCGAAGAACATCCAGCAGCGAAGAAGTGACTCCTCCAAAATACCCAGCACAATCCAGGAACTTGGAAAGTCCGTCGACAGCCTGGAGAAGATCATTTACAATTTTCTGGAGTTGATCGTTTCCATGACCCGGTTGAAGGGTCAAAATCGAGTTAGCAGCTGACAGGATCGTAAACGCAGATTTCCCGTGTGGATTCTGTCCGTCAACGTGAATCATCAAAACAGGATTATTCAGCTCGGAAAGCTGGTTGGCAGTTTTCGTAAATTTGGCGAGTTTGAAATTGAGAGTTCTGATTTGTTTTTCTTTTGCTTTTATCTGAGCAGCATGACGGAGGCGCATAGTAAACAACTGCTTTTTGTAGTCCGTGTTGTCAACTTGAGGGGGTTTTGGGACGTCTGAAAAAAACAAGCACCTTCAAAAATTGTAAAATAAAAAAAAACATACCCTTGAGTTTGAAACCAGAGGAAAGTGCGAGTTGCATGCAGCATGCGAGTTGAATTACGTTCGTGTAATTGCCATAAGGATCCGAAGGAGGCTTTTTGCGTGCTAAAAATTAGTTTTTTTTGTTCAATCGATAGCCACACAAAATCAAAACTTTTGATCGTGAACAAGACCAACCTTGACGTGGTTTTTTTGGCACAGAAGGTTTTTTTACAGCCTTGACGTCGCCATTAAGCTTGGTTTTCTTCGATCTTAATTTGCTCAGGTGATTCCTTAGCTTTCGAGATACCATTGTCGTCTAAAAAATCAAGAAGATTTAAAAAAACAACAATAAAAACAACACAACAATATAATCGAAAATTTCTGAACTAATCTAGCAAAAATTGGCTTGCTTGCCCCGAAAACAAGTTTCTTTGTCACTTTTTGCCAAGGCATTGAAAAACCTTGAAATCTTTGTCGTGCATATTGTTTTGTTGTTGTTTGTATTTTTTGTTGTTGTTTCTTTTTTTGCAATGTAACTAACTAACGTGATTTTTAGACAACAATAATGGTCTCCCGGAAGAAAATGCGTAATCTACGCGCATATAACGCGAAGAGAGCCAAACCTCGTGCACCAAAGAAACCACGTCAAGGTTGGTATTGTTTACGAACAAAAGTTTTTGGCAAATCTTATTTGGCCATCGTTTGAATGGAAACATTTTTTAGCACGTCAGAAGCCTCCTCCAGATCCCTACGGCAATTACACGAACGTCATTCAACTCGCATGCTGCATGCAACTCGCGCTTTCTTCGGGTTTCGAACTCAAAAGTAATTTTTTTATTTTAATAACAATTTTTTGAAAGGTTTTTGATTTTTCAGACGCCCCAAGCCCTTCTAATGTCGACAATACGGACTACAAAAAGCAGTTGTCACTTGCACGCCTTCATCATGCGGCTCAGATAAAAGCAAAGGACAAACAAATCAAAGCTCTCAATTTGAAGGTCGTCAAACTGACGAAAAATGCGAGCCAGCCTTCCGAACTCAATACTCCTATTATGACGATTCACGTCGACGGACAGAATCCACACGGGAAATCTGCGTTTACGATCCTGTCAGCTGCTAACTCGATTTTGACCCTTCAACCGGGTCATGGAAACGATCAACTCCAGAAAATTGTAAATGATCTTCTCCAGGCTGTCGACGGACTTTCCAAGTTCCTGGACTGTGCTGGGTATTTTGGAGGAGTCACTTCTTCGCTGCTGGATGTTCTTCGGTCGATTGTGTCGCTCCCGGATATTTCGCGACCCGGTGGACTGGATACCCCGACCAAAGAGGTGCTAACCTGCGCGACAGACCAGCTACTCAAGGCTACCGGCGATGTCGCCAAGCCCATTTCCACCTACAAGCGGGGACTTCGAGCCATGAATTTTGTGGATAGAATGACCGATGAAAGAGAACAGAGTCAGAAGAGGTCTCGAAAATCCGTTGATCAGGATCCAGAAGTGGAGTTTCTGGGTATGTGTCCTGGAAAGCCCCCAAGTCATCGTAATCCAACAATTATTCATGCTCCCGGTGTTACTGCCTCATTACAACCTCAAACGCCCCAGATGCCGTCGTCTTACCTTCACATACCGGTTGTGTGGACCCCCTTGGCACCACCTGCCTTTATCGAACAACTTTCATTGTCACCGAGCATCCGACCGACCGCGACTGCCCAGATTTCTGTGACTTCTGTGCTGGATACCGCGTCACTTTCATCGAGGCCTTCAGATGGGGAAATTGAAATGGAGTCCCCAGAGTTGTTTTTGCGATAGTAAAAACTTGCAGTATCTCAGTTTTTGATTGTTTTTTATATACATTCCGCGTAGATTGCTACCGTAATCCATATCATACTGCAGCATTTTTTATTACTTTTACACACTGTCCACTTTATAGTACATATGCCTGTACAACGAATTATAAAATGTGCCCAGCTTTTTTAATTTTGTGTTTCCTGCGAAAATTAAAAAAAAAACGATTTGAAGTCGCAGGTTTTGCAGCGCGTTTTTTTTCGTGCCGAGACTATTCTTTGCGGGTTTTGGCTTTTTGCTGCGATAATTTTTCTTTCAAAAAACATGTTTTTACGCCGCAAAAAATTGTTCACACGTCCGTAATTAGCATTCCATGAAAAAACTGTGTATCAGTTTTTTTCTGCCTGCCATTCAGTTTTTTATATCAACAAATTGCAACTCTCGCAAATGACATCTTTGCCTTCGTCCGATGAACTTGTGCAACTCTTCAAGCTTCCTTCCGTCAAAGAAGTCAGCATATGCTGGGAAAACATCAACGTCTCCACGAAGCAGAACCGAGTACTGCTCCGGGACATCAGTGGCGCGGTCCTGCCGGGACAACTCGTCGCGCTGATGGGGGCCAGTGGTGCGGGTAAGACCACCCTGCTCAACACGCTGCTGCAACGCAACCTCAAAGGCCTCAACGTGACCGGTGATGTCCTGCTCGAGGGTCGTCCGATCCAGAAGGCCGCCATCGGATCCGTGAGTGCGTACATCCAGCAGGAGGACCTCTTCATCGGCACGCTGACCGTGCGCGAGCACCTCACGATGCAGGCCCACCTCCGGCTCCACAGCAAGATGTCCCGCGCGGCCCGGATCTACCGGGTCGACGCCGTCATCTCCGAACTCGAGCTTCAGAAATCCCAGTTTTCCCGGATCGGCGTTCCCGGCTTGAAAAAGGGCATCAGCGGCGGCGAGGCGAAGAGACTCTCTTTTGCTTCTGAAATACTGGCTAATCCGTCGCTTCTCTTCTGCGATGAGCCCACAACTGGTCTGGATTCCTACATGGCAGAACAAGTCGTGTCAACGCTCTCGAGAATGGCACGCAAGGGTCGCACTATCATCTGCACGATCCATCAGCCTGCCTCGGAGGTGTTCGGCATATTTGACAAGGTTTTTCTACTCGCTCTGGGTAGAGTGGCGTATTTTGGACCTACGCCCAGTGCTTACAAATTTTTTGCTGACTGCGGTGTCCAGATTCCTGCTCATTCTAATCCCGCTGATATATATATCCACAATCTGGCTGTTATCCCGGATCAAGAAGACGAATGCAGAGAAAAGATCACCAAAATTTGCGACATCGTAAGTTTTTTGATACAGAGAAAGATAAAACTGATAAGAATTTTGGCATGTGGTTCCTGAAACGAAAAAAAAATGTAAACACATTTTCGCTGCGAGAACCCACTCATTGCAAATTTTTCTTCTGATACAGTAATTCATGTTTTCGTTTCGAGATCATTTTTTTTGTGTTTTTGCCGTCGTCATAGTTTTTTCATTCTTTTTAGTTCGAACAGAGCGAATACGCCAAGGATATCGGGGTCTGGACGGCGGAATGTAAGGCCCGAAACAAGGAAGTTCTCGTCGGCCGTGGTCGTGTTCCCGTCTTTCGTCGCTTTGCCACGCTTTTTACCCGATCGTTCCTCGACAACCTGCGAAATCCTTCACTTTTTCGTGCGAAAATTGTCCAGAAGATTTTCATGGGCTTTTTTATGGGATTTCTTTTCTTTGATCCATCGCACGTAATGCTAAATCAGGTTAGTGTCAAAATTAGTTTTTATTGGATGTTAAAATAAATAATTCTTTGCAGGACACAATGAGCAACTTGAAAGGCGCCTTGTTTTATTACATCTCTGAACTGACTTATGCGACTACTTTTGGAGTTCAGACTTTCATGCCTGCCGATTTTCCAATGGTTGTGAGAGAGTATAACGATGGGATATATCCTATAAGTTTGTACTACCTCGCCAAGGTTGGTAAATAGTTTTTTGTAACTGAAAATCTATTTTTTTTCTTCCAGTTTTTTTCCTACCTTCCTCTTTTTACGATAGATGGTATACTGTTGGTGTCTATTTCCTACTACCTCATGGGCCTCGAAGCTAACATATTCTGCTTTCTCCGTACGATTTTTACTTGCATGCTCATCGAGTGGTCTGTTCTGAGTGTTGGATATGCCGTCAGCGCGTGCGCTCCATCGTATGCCATTGCTGTGTCTATTTCGGGTCCTCTGCTTTCAGTTTTCTCTATCACTGGTGGACTGTTTACCAACATCAGCAAAATGCCGGCTGTCATTCGCTGGATTCAGTATCTGAGCTGGTTTCGATTTGGCTACGAGTCACTAATTGTCAACGAATTCAAAAATAAAGAAAAAATTTTGTGCACTGACACTGACGGACACGAGGTCGAGTACTGCGAAGAAAATGGTCAACAGGTCATTGACAACTTGTATTTTCATGATAACAACATGTACTTCAATTGGCTGTGCATGTTTTTCTACATCATCATGATTCATTTTGTCGGCTACAACGGTCTGCTTATTCGCGCAAAACTAGCACGATGATGACACAATTTTCGGTGTAAGTTGATTAAATAAAAATTGAGAACTTGATATTTTTTGTTGTATTTCATGGGGGGTTAACAAATGTGATTTTTTATAAACTTTTTAAAAACAAATGCAAAACAAAATGAGAATTCGTTTCAGCGAAAATCTGTTCAATTTGGAAACCAGAGGCATGTGAAGCTAACAATTTATTTATTATATTTATTAATTAGCATCGCAATAATTATTTATGGGACCGTTTGACCTGATTCAGTTAATCAAAGATCATAGCTCAACTGTTGTTAATAGTCGCGACGATAACAGCATGCGAATCAATCAAAACGCCGTTTTTAAACTTTTTTAAGAATATCGTGGTTATTAATTTCCTGTATGGTTTGATCATGTACAGTGTAATAGATAGCTGGGTAACACTCTTAAACATAATCAAAAAAATCATTCCGTTAACAAGATAAAACGAATTTTGGATGTTCAATGCCGTCACTATGACGAATACGGTCAAAGGGACTGTACAGCAGAGTGTGAACGCACTAATTTGGATAATGTTGTACTTCAACAACATTTTGTAATTGTTCATCGACAGTTGCGCACCACTGGACTTCTTCGTCGCTAACAAGCGACGCGCGCTGATGACGCAGATTATAAGTGCCAATGACGTATGCATAAGAGGAACCAAAAGAGAACCCAAAAAATATCTTTCGTATGTTTGTCTGCCAACGATGAAGAATGATGGGTTGTCGTAATAAGGACGGTAGTAGGCTGGAGATTCTTCTTCCGCGACGCAAATTATCGAGGCTTTATCGTGTGAATAAATTTCCAATAACAAAGATCCAATGGCGCTGCACGCACAAGCAGATAAAAAATAACTGAGTACAAAAAATCTGGATTCTCCCAGGCGCTTCCACTTTCCCCAGCAGGTCTGCAAATTGTACACAAATTTATTTATTAACCTAGGTAAGGGAGCTTAACGTACAATCAGAAATCGATAATAAAAGTTGCCAAAAATAGATTGCACGTTATTGCACGCGCAGAACATAAATAAATGGAGGTATGTGAGGGTCAGTCGTATGGATAAGTATTCGTCGCCAAAGCCAGTCGTAATACCTGCAAATCCAGGTGACAAGACAACTGGCTTGAAGCACCAGTGAACCATGTGCTGCGCGTAGCACCAGATAGTTTGGTTAAACATAGACCATTGAAATCCTGTGAATTGTAGGGGTCGTTTGACAATGCAAAATATTGTTAGCAAAAATAATATAGTGTTGATAACAGTCACAATGTTGTAATATATGTGCATCACCGGTACAAAGTTGTTCATTACTTCATCATAGGATGGGGTTTTGAACATATTGACAAGGTTACGTGTTTGTATCATTGGTTGAATTACACAGAGATACGTAACGATATTGACAAAAATGAAACAACGACCAATTTTTATATATAAATACATGTATATATGTAGCTAGAAAATAACCCCGAATTTCTATTTTCTAGCTACATATATTAAATACAGCACCTGCCGCAATGAAGTAAGCATCCAAACACGACAATAAATCTAAAAAGTGTGTCACTCCATTGCAAAGCACCTGCAAAATGTTTGCCATCATTGATGCATTAGTCATTGTCCCACTAACAGAGAAATGACCACCAAGATTTTGGATACCGTAAGCTTGTTGATACAGAAAAAGGAAAAACTGATTAGAATTTTGACATTTGGGTCGAAAAAATGGAATATTCGTGTAGTCGCACCTTGTTCCCAATCAAAGTCTTTTTTGTTGCTGTTTTGTGTTTGAGGCTAATGGAATCTCGCCTACGTCTTCCCGTATATTTGAAGTAATGCAGAAGAATCCAATCTAGAAAATTTTCCCCTTTTCCAGAACCAAATTTATTGTCTGAGCTTTTAACGCTGCACGATGTACCCATGGTTTTAACACGAAAAGTCGATTTTGGTCATTTTCGAATGTTTAAAAAACAACATTGCTGTATATTTTGGTTTTAACGATCGTTTTGGGGGTAATCAGCGGTGGCGAATCTGATAGTGATATCAAAAATTTGATAATCAATCAATAAATCAATAATTTTGACAAAAAATTACTGTAACTTATAAACAGACTGTAAAGTCTGAAAACTGAATAGTTTACCGTATTCTACGACCTCGAAAACCCGTATTTGCCGAAATTGGGCCACGGTTCCCCATCGAAAAAAAAGTTATTTGAATTTAAAAATTAAAATTCTAAAAGTGTTTTTATGGCTCAAAATCAATATTTTTTTCCGAACTGACTTTTTGCACAAGTCAAGACACTGTGTGCGCATCGTTTTCTTCATTTTAGCGCGCGCTTTTGCAGGGCATTTTAATTCAAATTCAAATGACTTTTTTTTCCGATGGGGCTAAATTTAAAAAAAATATTTATTGCAAAATCATAAAACATTTACAACATTTAGTCGGCTTTATTTTTAGGTTTCATCTCACATTTGTAAGCGAGAACCCTTGTGAGCAATCTCAAGGCCAAACGAAGTATCAAAAACACAAGTGCCCCAATAATAAATGCCACTGCAGAAAACAAAGCGTAGACATCAACGTTGTAGTATGTGATGGTATCGAGTTCAACACCGGCAGGCTTCAAGTTGTCCAAGTTATGAAACTCGGCGAGGAACTCTGTCCAACGAACAAGCTGTCTCTCCGGTGAGATAGGTTTCTTGAGCACCATGGCTTTCAGTCTCTGGGCTGCTCTGAGGTAGGAGTCGTCGTTCAGGAGATGCCGAATATGGTCGACAATCACGCTTTCCGAGACCTCAGTTTTCAGCATCACCCGACCAAAGCCGTATTTCTCCGCGATGCGACTGTTGCGAAATTGGTCGCCAAAAAGAGGGATGACAAGGAGCGGACGTCCAGCGAGGATTGCTTCCTGCATACCGTTGTAGCCTCCGTGGGTAATGAAGGCGCGTGTCTTGCTGTTTTCTAAAATACAAAAACTTTTAAAAGCATTTTATCTGATATAAAAACTTACGCAATAGATCGGACTGTGGCAGCCACTTAAATAAATGCACGTTAGGCGGCTTGTACGAATCCATGTCACTGGCGGGATACCGCATGAAAAAATGCGTCTTCGGAAACTGAGCAAAAGCCTGCATTAACGCCGGCTTCCAGTGTGCCGGCATTTGGGGTGCATTTGCAGCAGACCCAAACGTGAAAACAACAATGCTGTCCGCCTCATCGACAATCTTCTGGATTTCTTCGGATAATGGTTTTACGTCGGCGGCCTTCATGCCAATACCGCCAATGTTAACGATCTTATGAAGTGTCGGTTTTGGAAAATCGTAAAGCTCGTTACTGTTGACAAAAACAAGACTCGCAGTTTTAAGAATGTCGTTAAACGATGGCATGTTTGGGTCAAGATGAGTTCGATAGACTCTGTCAAATTCGGCGCTGGCCAGATATCGGTAGATGAACGGAGTTATTGTATGCCCCACAACCGATTTCATGCGATCGGTGAATGTAAGATGGTCTCCTGCGTCAGCAGACAATGGAGCGGCGTAACTGGCGGGAAAAGGCACTCCCATGGGAACGCCAATGAATTCAATAAGTGCGGCACTGTTGAGAATGCCCCAGGACTTGGCTCTGACGTAATGCTGAATGCCAATGGGGCAAAGATCGTGCGCGCTTACAAAAACAACGTCGAAGTCGGCGGCCTTGAGTCGGTCGAGGAATGCCTTGTCTTGTGCGATTTCTAGAAACAAAAATTGTTTCAGCCTTAAGAAAAATTTTATAACTCACTTTCGCAAGCAAAAGACATGATGTGTTTAACTTGGTCCATGATTTTTCGGGTCTCGTCATTGAAGAAGCTCAGCATCGTCGTATTGGCAAACGCAAGATTTGCGTGGCTATGCTTAAAGTTGTCATAGTCGACATCTGGAGATAACGCGTCGATAATCCATTCGGCGTATTTTTGGTTTTTGGAACTTTTGATATCTAACGGTATTGTTTGGATCCGGATAAAAGTGACATTGTGCCCAGCATCGGCAAGAATTGTTGCCACCCGTTGGCCGAATATTACTTGGCTGCCGGCGAGCTCGGGGGTGAACACGCCGATTTTGTATGCATGAGCTCCAAGCGTGAGAACAACAACAAGTATCCACAATCGGAGAAGCATAATCAATGATGACCAATCGGGCCAATCAGTGATCTATAAATACAGTTTGCCAAACCCTGCGTGATTAACAGAATAAAAAAAATGAGTTGATTGTGTGTTTGTGTGTGTACGACATGTGACCCACTGTGTTATCGCCTGCAATCAGTTGAATATGTGTGTACTTTTTTAGTCGTTAATTTAACACAAAAAAGGTGTTTGATTTGTTCACTGCTTATCGATTCGAAGAACTTTGACACAAAAACCGTTTTCTAGAGCAAAAAAATTTACTTTGAGCAAAAGCAAACAGGAGCAACGGAATGCAGAAGCAACCAGTAAAATGTTTTTCAATAAAAATTTCACAAAACTCAAAGCGGTTTGACAAAAAAAGCACGATAAATCCCTGTCCATTTAACGTTATACATTTTTTATTTATTTCATTTATTTATCGCCAGGAACATAGACATACATAATGAGTCATGTTCCAATCGTGGGTTTTCAGCAGGTTGACAGCTTGCTCCACGTATACATTTTTATGTAATACATAAATGTATATTAGATTAACGTTTTTGCAAGCTTGTTAGCCCTGCATGTGAAGATAAACGTGAGATCGCATAACGAGAAAACGCTTATTCAATGGATTGCACAGAGCAATTAGAAAGCTAAATACTAAATTTGTTTACGTCGGTCGCCGTCCCTCGTGACCTTCATGTGATTGTGAGACTGAAAGATTGACAGCACAATGTGATTTTGCTCTCAAAGGATGTCCTATATATATAGAGTGCGTTCAGGCATCTGTATCGATATTTCTCTCTGCTCTGGCTATGCGTGTCTAACCTGATCGTGTCGACATGCTTGCTGTCTGTCCGTGTGTCTTTATGTTTACGCAACAGGATATTGTGTTTGTGCGTGTCGATATATTTTTTTGTTTGTTCACTGAGCTGCTTCCAGTGATGACGATATCGATATGTTCTGATTGGGTTCGCGAACATTCTTGTATAATTCCCTGGCGTTGTTCGTAAATGCTTTGAACTCGAGTTGCTTTAATACTTATCATGATATCCTAACATACGTCACTCAGGTAGGCTTTTTTAAAAGCTGAAAACCTTGCACAAACTAACCATTGACTAATATGAGTGAGCGCACGACAAAACTGCATGCTTTGAGCAACATTTAACTGTAAAGAATTCATAAGATTCCGGCAAATTTTGAACGCCACATAAGTGCTGGATACCCTCTCTATAGGGTTCTCAGAAATTACGTCGTAGAAAAAAAAGAAAGTTTTTCTGTTCTTCTGCTTATGACGTCATGCGAAAAAACTGCATTTGCGATAATCTTTTTTTGGTGTTTCAGTTTAAAAACAAGTGTAATTATTTTTGAATTCTTAAAGCTATGTTTTGTCAATAGAAATAATAAAATAATCCCATTTGGACACAATAAGTGAAAAATGCAAATTAATTGTTATTTTTTTGTAGCAACGTTCACGAACTGATTTTCTAAATTGTTAATGACCATTCATATTTTTTTGTATTTTGGTACTAACATTCTCCTGTTTAACAACCATAAATTGGTTTAACAAAAAAAGTTGTGAGTAAATAAGGTCTGTAATTACTGCGGAATTACTCCTGCTTTAATCCGCGGACTGGATTTTGCTTGAACGTGCATCGCGCTTACATAGTTTATACTCAATTTACCATAATCAACAATTTTAGTTAAATGTACTAATATGGAAATGTCGCAAAATGAAATTTTTGAAAAGGTAGTGCTACCTTTATTTAAACCAAATACCGCCAATGCCAGACAGCCCGAAAAATTACCGGTCGCTATAACTTCCGATCAAAAGGACAAGGGCCTAGATCCTGAGCGCGGAATAAAAAATATTTACTACAAATCGAGTCGGTCTACCAACGACTTACTTAACCGTTCAGTAATAAGTTAGTTTTGTTGCGCCTCAGAAAGTTGTTTTAGCATTAAAAAAATTTAGTTGGTTCAAATGGGAATTCTGACAACGCAGAAGCCCCCTCAAAGTCGACATTAAATCGTGACCAGGATTTTAAAATTAAGCAAGATGCCATAAAAAGTTCTGTGGTTAAACAATGTAAACGTCGAACCTCTGTAAACATCGAGGTCCCTGAACCTCTATTGAAAGTATCTCGTTCTACGCCAGTGAGCGTTATCCAAGGTGATATTTTTTTTTAAAGAACCACGGTTAACCAAATATTTTCAGAATTCAAACCTGAACATTTGATAAAAACTGATAATGACTCCATGGAACTTGGCATCTGCAATGGTAATTTTGACAAGGCTGAATTTTTACTAAATTTGGAACAGTCTGTACCAAGTAATAATCCGAGTATTAATGATACAAAAAGCAGAGCAACTAAACATGATAAACCTCCGGCTACGACAGATTTCAAAACATTTACTTTAAAAAAGTTGTGTTCAACAAAGCCTCAGCATTCGATAGCAACTGATAACAGCCCCGTGAAACTTAGCAATGATGCTTTTAATAATAGTTTTACGATAGGCAACGGAAGTTTAAACAAAGCTGAACAAAAATTGGCATTTGCAATCCCGAGTGTCATTAGTAGTTCACTTTCTCATGATACAAAAGATGCCGTGAAAAATGTAGTTATCAAGCATATTAAAACTCCGGTTATAACGGAAGTAAAAGCACCGTCACCAAAAACGTTGTGTCCACAGCAACCAATTATTATACAAGGTAATATTTCTTTTAACTGACGGCTGCAATTTTAAAATTACAGATTCAAAAGAGGGAAAAGACAGCTGCGAACAACTAAGAGAAGACTTTAAAAAATATCCTAAACTTGAAAGTCTTGTTATGGGCATCGTTGGTATGTTTACTCCAAAAATTTCAAAAACGCATTTATTTAAATTCAGAAGCATATAAAGCCGGAATTCATAGCGTCGTCAGTAACCAAGATACATCGATTGAGACAAACGATGTATCTGTAGCGCAAGATACAGTCAACCTAAATGCGAATACAAACGAGACAAAGGAAAAACGTGAGTGCCGTTCAATTTGAAGGTTTTTTAGTATATTATGCTCTGGATTTTATGATCAATGTTAAAACAATGTTTATTGTATTAACAAAAATTTTAGTTTCAGAAAATTCTGAGATCACAATTGTAAACAATTTTAATACAATGGGCGGTTATTTTTTAATCACGTCAGGGATCAAAAACAGAAAGGATCGGACTGAAAGAAGTAAGTTTTGAGTTTTGAGAAAACATTTATAACTAACGCAATCATTTAGTTAACGAATGTAATTTGGTTCCCTCACTACCTACTGGTTTTACTGAAAGCACTGTTCAACTGCATGTTCAAATTAATGATCCAGATTCTGCATCAAATGAACCTCCTTGTAAGTTTTTTGGACATTGCTAATCGATAAAATTATAATTATATTTTTGTTGCAGCTCAACAGGTGTTCAAAGTCGCAGTTAAAAAATCAACCAAAGATATACAATTTCTCACAGTAAACGCGATTGATAAAATTAAAGAATACATTAAAAACAAATCCATGAATTTTGAAGAAATTAAGGAAGAAGTTAGCCGACGCAAAACTTCATTAAATTATGATGTACCGGAACTTGTTCGTTTACTTGCTTACTCCGATTCTTCTCCCGAAAAAATTGTTGCTGATTCTGGAAACCACCTAATTCGCCAGAAAGCACTTTTGAATACTCGTTATAATAATCACATGGTTGCATATCATCGTAACTATCTAAGGGAGCTTACAGGTATTTTACTCCGACCTCATATGTATCATTGTATCTGTGGTCGGAAATCTGTTATCAATTTTGTTAACGTATAAAACCACCCATTGATTAATCTACAAAAATAAAAGATTTGTTGAGCATATGTTTTATATTCATTTTATATCATTTTTTTTATTACAATTGTTGAATTAAACGTAACAAAATAAATCAAATTTGTTTATCTTTCCTTTTGACGACAACACTTTTTCAACTCCTTTGATCAATGATCCTTCAAATCAGCGCGGAACTCAATGTATTCTTGATCTGCGGCAATGAGGGGATACTGATACTCCACAATCTTATAAGATTATAAGATCCTATAGGATAGTGTTTTTCGATTTTCGGATCAATGTCCAAGGTCGTTTGAATCCAAGGGAAAAATAAGCCCAGGTGACAGCTGCTGCCAGATTTGTTAACATCCTTTTACTTTTCTTTACTTTATTACTCTTACTCGTGCATAATTACTCATTACAAAATTAAAGAGACAGTGATGAGTATCGAGATTGCACGAAGAGGACGCTGTCAATCGTAGCTATCTGCGTCACGTCGTAGTCCTTATCAGTGTTAACATCCTCTCTACTCTTAATATTCAGAACACCACTGCTGCATTGATAACTAGCACGAAAACAAAGTGCAGACGACAACATTGTAATAGGTAATAGTCCGATGTCGAAATCCAGCGAATTAACGATAAAATATAGAAAAACCAGTGTTCCGCTGACCTCGACTCCGAGTCGACTCTTTGACTTTGACTCTGATTCTGAGAGTCGAGAGTCAGAGTCAGAGTCGAGAGTCGATTTTTACAAAATGACCTTTTGATTCTTCGGAGTCGATTCTTTGATGAAATTTTTTTGAAAAAAATATACTTTGATAGCCATTTTTGGTGTCAAATTTTTGATTCTGTAAAATAAAACGTCATTAAAGATGAAAGCACTCAGTTTTAGGCGATTCTGGGAGTCGGAGTCGAAAGAATCGACGCTTTAATGAGATGTGCAGGTTTCTCGCTTTTGTTTGACACGATCGAATTGAATTCTTGTGCATATCATCTCGATATGTTCGTCTCTTGTGCTATCACTTGTTTTCTTCTTGTACGGACGCACCCGCTTTAGGCATGCTGCATAGCGCGTAGTCTCGGCGAGACTCAAGGTGTTGCATAATGCTAATATTCGCTGGCGGAGCGGGTCGGTCGGGCAAGCGACACGCGAAACACGCGTTCGGCTTGTCACATGAGTCGCATGATCGCTAACGCGGTTGTAGCGGGTAGCGGGTCAAGCGATTCGTAAACGACATTTTAGTTAGGCTACCCGCTATTTGTTGCAAGCGGGACACAAGCGTGGTGCAGGTAGTGTTTATCTGATATCAGGTTTAGCCTGATATCAGGGTCTGATATCATGATAGCAAAAATCAATATCAGTCAGTATTATGATCTCAAAAAAAAGTATCATGATACTCTGAAAAATTGTCCTGAAGCTAGTTTTTGTTTTGAATGCTTGCGGTCATTTTGTTTGGTTTGGGCATGTCCCAAAGATTGTTTTAAGCTACTTGTGCTCTTTATTGCATAAATTTCCGATCAGATACGGCATTTGAAAGTTCATGTTTCTTTTGTCGCCTGTCGCACTGCGCAAAATTAACCGATCAAAGAGAAAAGTGGCCAAAAACAATCTTTGGGACATGCCCAAACCAAACAAAATGACCACAAGCATTCAAAGCAAAAACTAGCTTCAGGGCAATTTTTCAAAGTTGACTCCTGTTACGTGCGCGCGCATCACTTTTTTGTCCAGCGAAGCGAAAAAGATACTGTGCGCGCGCTTTTTACTCGAGTGCGCGACAGAAAACCACGGATATGGCCTTCTCACAGCATGCGCCTTCACCTTATTTTGCGTCAATGGTAAAAAAACGCGCGCATGTTGGTGTGTTGACTTTGGAAGCTTCGCGCAACATCAATTTTGGATTCTTAAGCATCATTTTTTACAGACAGATTAAGCATGTCCTGAATTTTGCAACGATATAACTCCGGTAAAAAAATAACAAGTTTGAGCATTATTGCAGTTATTTTAAGAACAACTTTAAAAAAAATGCATAACTGCTAAATAATTCGACCGATTTAAAAACAAAGCCGTGGAGCCATCCATCTTATCGGTATCAACATGTGTGCAAATGCGTGTTTCTGAAAAACTGATTTAACGGCAGTTCTGATCTGATAAGTATTTTGCTCGAAGTAAAAATGCTCATATATCTTATTATATGCGCTCGGGGTTACTGTAAAAAATAGATTTGATGAGAGTTATTATGATTAATCTTTAAAAAATAAATACTTTGTTTTATATTTATGATTAACAAATTGTAAATTTAATTTTAAAACATACGTCGTGGTGCGCGCAAGCGGCAAAAAGTTTGAGTGCTCAGCGTACAAATTGATTTGCAAATCGCAAGGGGCGCGCGCACATTTACTATGGATAAAACGGTTATCAGATCAGAACTCCGGTTAAATCAGTTTTTAAGAATCACGCTTTGGCATACATGTTGATACCGATAAGACGGATGTCTCCACGGCTTTTTTTTTTAATCGGTCGAATTCTTTAGCAGTTGTGCATTTTTTTAAAGTTGTTCTTAAAATAACTGCAATAATGCTCAAACTTGTTATTTTTTTACCGGAGTTAGATCGTTGCAAAATTCAGGACATGATTAATCTGTCTGTAAAAAATGATACCTATAAATCCAAAACTGATTTTGCGCGAAGCATCCAAAGTCAACACACTACGCGCAAAATCTCACTTTTTTTGGTCCATTGACGCAAAGGCGCATCCTGTGCCTTCTGGTATCCCTCCTTTTTTTTATCTTTTGAGCTTATCCGACAAAGAAAAAGACGGGCTACAAGATAAAAGGGTCTGTACAAAACGCAACTTTTTTTTAAATTACCAGAGGCCATAAAGTAACGTTAATTGACAAAAATCGATAATTACAGGAAAACCAGATGTTTTTTGAAAAATCTGAGTACGCCAATCGATTTCCCGTGCCAAGAAACCCCCGTATCCAAACTATCAGATTTTTGCCTCAACCATGAAGCAACTTGAAAAATCAGGGGTGGTGAACTTTCAGAAGCTGCCGCTTCAGAATCCGGCATCAGAAAAATCTAATATCCCGGATTTAGACCTTATCCATGGTCTTTTACAACTTGGGCACAAAACATTTGTCGTCATAAAATAGCTGTTCCGTCGCCCAGCATTTTGACACTTTCAAATGTTTTGTGTCAGAGTTGTAGGCCTTCGGGGGAAAGGTACAAAGCCGCGATACTTTGATTTATAAAATTCGGATTCACGAGATTCGGCTTCAGAAGTGTTTTTCATAAACAATAATGCTCCGTGCTACGTTGGTCACGAACAATTCTGAAAAAATTAATATAGGGGTTTCTGAGGACGGCGGATCCAATGACATACTCAGAATTTTTTTTCAGTTACGGTAATTATCGATTTTTTGATATCATACGTTTTCAAACCGCTATCATATTCGGATCTCAAACTTAAGCGGTAATTCGATAAGCCTATCTTCTTTCCCGTTGTTTTTTGTATCGGAAAAAGAAGAACACAAAAAAAAATCGGGTGCCCAAGGCTGTCATAAATTTTAATTTATGCTCCAGACTCGACACCGAAGCCCTGCGCGCAACGTGCACGCATGATTTTGCGCTGCTGCACACGCGTATTGACCTTTATTTTTTAGACGCATGCCTAACTTATTACAAAAACCGTTTTTGGAACCATTCAATAGGTGTCTCGTGAATCCGAATGTTATAAAATAAAATATCGCGGTTTTGGACCTTTCCCCCAAAGGCCTACAACTCTGACTCAAAACATTTGAAAGTAAGTGTCAAAATGCTGTGTCCTTCTCCCCCCCTTGGTCCTAAATCGGCTCGCAGAGTGTCTGTTTAAAAAAAAACCTTTAAAAAATGTGCATTTTAAAATTTTTAATTAAGATGTACTTAGGATTCAGATTTAGTCATTAAATTCGTTGTCGTTTTCAATCAAACACCTTTGCGTTTTGTTGATTTTTTTATAAATATAACGTTAGCATTCCTTATCGCGTTTTTATTTTGAACGTTGATATTAACTTTATTCGTTTTAGACAAACTGAAGATGGCGGACTCTATAAACGAACCATTTTTTCGAACTGAAGACGAAGAAGACCGTTCGTGCCCTGACAGCGATGCCTTCAAACCGGGATTGATTTCATTTGCTCAATCTCGTAAGCGTCCGGCCCCACCAGAATCAAACGAACCTCTTTTTCATGCAGGTAAAGTTAAAACAAAAATTTGTTTGGATTATCTATATTATTTTTTCCAACATTACAGGAAAACAAGAAGAACGCTCTAAAAATTCTGTTCTGGAAAATGTTGGTGCCACCGCAAATAAATCATCTGAGCAGCGTAAGTGTTATCTTTACTGATGTACATACCCAGCCTGGGCATTATGCGTATTACATAAATATTGCAGATTTGGTAAACAAGGGTGACAGTGATAAAAAACTAATGGCTGCCATCAATGCAATTCCCAAACTAAAATCCTTTATCGAACGTATTATCGGTATGCAAAAAAACATAAAATAGGTGTAACGTTTGAAAACATGTATAAGTTTATATTGTTTTAGAACATTACAAAACGCATTCTGACGAGCTCATCGATCTGACTACCAAAATAGGTAAGCGTTTTTAGATGTTTTTAAATAAAGGCTGTGATGTATGTAGATGCTGAATTTCTACAATTTTTGGAAAACAAAGACACAACATTTTATAAGAATGGTATGTTATTTGCAGCTAAAAGTTCCATAATCTAAAATATTTATTTGCAGTAGATATTTGTTTGCATGAAACTTTCACCTCGGGATTTGCGAGACCACTTACTGGTTTTACTGAAAGCACTGTTCAACTGCATGTTGAAATAAATGATCCAGATTCTGCATCAAATGAACCTCCTTGTAAGTTTTTTGGACATTGCTAATCGATAAAATTATAAATATATTTGTGCTGCAGCTCAGCAGGTGTTCAAAGTCGCAGTTAAAAAATCAACCAAAGATATACAATTTCTCACAGTAAACGCGATTGATAAAATTAAAGAATACATTAAAAACAAATCCATGAATTTTGAAGAAATTAAGGAAGAAGTTAGCCGACGCAAAACTTCATTAAATTATGATGTACCGGAACTTGTTCGTTTACTTGCTTACTCCGATTCTTCTCCCGAAAAAATTGTTGCTGTATCTGGAAATGAACTAGTTCGCCAGAAAGCACTTTTGAATACTCGCTATAATAATCACATGGTTGCATATCATCGTAACTATCTAAGGGAGCTTACAGGTATTTTACTCCGACCTCATATGTATCATTGTATCTGTGGTCGGAAATCTGTTATCAATTTTGTTAACGTATAAAACCACCCGTTGATTATTCAACAAATATAAAAAAATCTGTTGAGCATATGTTTTATATTCATTTTATATCATTTTGTATTACAATTGTTTTATTTAAATGTAACAAAATAAATCAAATTTGTTTATCGGTGTTTTTGGTGACCGTTGCATTTTTAGCTTGCGTCTTGCAAAATTATCAAATTGTTGATTGATCAGTGATACTTCAAATCAGGGCGAGTCTCAATGTAATTTTTGATCTGCGGCAATGAGTAGACACGCTTTTGATATTCCACAATCTTAGGGTAGTGTTTTTCAAACTCCGGATCAATGTCCATGATCGTCTGAATGGATTCTGCAAGAGATAAATCAGCCCAAGTGACTCCAGATTTGACTACGAAGCCGCTGCCAGATTTGTCAAGCACACTTTGGATGTACGGAAATAAAAAGTCTCGGAGAGGGACGCAAACTGTTTTGTACAATTCTTCTTTGTCGCCTGTACCACGACCAGCAACCGCTTCCATGTACGGCCGGGCCTCTCGCGATCTGTCACGGAATGTGTGAACGACAGAGAGGGCGGTAGCTTGTTCGAATTCGTCGGCACCGGCAAGGCCAAAACGACGAGCAAGAAATTCGTAGATGGCAAAAGACTCCACTATGCTGAAGCCGTCGACGTCGAGGATCGGAAGTCGGCCGGTAGGAGTGTCTGTAATCAGAGAGTAACAATTGGAGACCGGCGATGGTGACTTACCTGGTTTGAGCATCGCCCATTCTTCGCGGGTGATTCTGTTGTCCGTAAACTCAACACCTGCATAAGCGAACAGCAAACGTGCAACCTCACCGAGACCACGATGTTCAAAATAAGTGAGAGTATATTTTACCATGGTTGTTGCACAATGCAGAGCAAAAAATAGAGATGGGTAGATGTCGTGAGGACTCTATTTATACCCCAAAAAAACCGGGGCTGCACATTTCTTGCACAGACGAGTATCAATTATTTGTGTACAATCGGGAATGAAAGTGTGCAACAAAACACGAGTGCGCATGAGTGCAAGGTGCATCGGAGTCATGAACACTGATCATTAATTGATTTTTTTGCAATGCAGAAAAAATTTTTTCTAACATTCTATATAACTAAATATTTATTATGAAAAACGGATTAAGAATGAGAAAACGTGTGGATGATCCACTCGGTGTAATTCTTGTCACGGTGTTTTTCACCTGTTACCTGTGCGATAAACTTTGTGACTAAGATGCGATGCACGGTGCATAGCAAAAAGGGGTTTCCTGTAAGTCCATGTACGGTCGGGTACGGCCATAAATGCGCTTTTTGGCGGTATAAAAAAATAACCTGTGGCATTTCATATTCATTTTTATTAAGTGGTATAACATGTCAAAATAACACGGAATAAGAGCGATGGCATAAAAGCACTCGCTTGAATGACGTCGGATAACTACACGAAATTATGAGATCGTAAGACAAGAAATGGGATTACTATAAGAAAAAAATAAGTAGTATTCCAAATCCATATACTAGTATGTTGCGGGGGATAGACAACAAGTTGTACATCATCACGTATTGACAGTTAACAGCAGCAAGGAATATGACCAAAAGATTATTATCATCTCGAAACAAGTAGAAGGTTTTATAAAAATGCATTTTTCAATCCCCCTTAAAAAAGTTGCACGTATTAGCCATGATAGAAAAAAAGACTAGAAAATTATAAAAATGGAAAACAAAAAACAGTAGGAAAAAAATTAATAACAACCGCACTCTTCGACAATCATGTCATCGTAGGTTTTGACTTCGTAGTTACCGTTGTCAACGATCATCAACTTTAGGTGTGTCATTTTGGTCGGGACGCAGCACGGCAGAGGCATGACCGTCTTGTTGACGTCATGAATGATTTGCTGCATGATGGCGTGATTACTGTAGTTTTCGGTGGCATCCATGACCGAGTTGCAGACTCCCCGGCATTGGTAGGCGTTGTAGGAGGCTGAATGAAAAAGTACAGTTAGTACAGAAATTATTAAAAATGTTATAGAAAACTTACACGGAGCGTAGATCCAATCCCAACCAAAATTATGGAATTCAATGGTGAGGTTATCCCGACGGCAGCGATTTGGGTTGTGCTGACCCTTGACGTGCTGGTTGCGATTCCGACGCTCCCGCTGCTGCTTGCGTCGGGTGTTCTCAGCTTGGCGCTTCGCCCGGCGTTTCGCTTCGCTGTGCGGATCGCGAGCGTGTGTGACAAAGGCAACGGATTGTCGGATGTCATCGGTTTCAAGGTCACTGTCCAAGTCCACCCAGAGATTTGGCAAGATGAAGGTTAGCTGAAAAGTTGAGTTTAAACATGTTTTTCGTGCCAAGACCCATCCTTAACGTATTTCAGTTCAAGACCCCGCCTTTTTACAGGTCCCGGGTTCAAATGCGCCCCGCGTCAATTTTTTTGAATGAAGAACTTACAGTTCCCAGGTGCTTGTCGACAATGTACTTCCTTGAAAGAAAGTCGTAGGTGATGTCATAATCCACCCATGGCCGGGTCGTGACAATCGGCATCGCCTCCAGAGAATGCCGTTCGCCGTCTTTGCTCACGACGTCAAAGCTGGGAGATGCATAGCTTCCGCCTGGATTGGAAGGTGGTCTTGTAATGCGAAAATAGGCTCGAACAATCTCATTCTTTTTTCCCTCGACTCCAAACGATCTCACGGGAGGCGTAAATCCTTGCTGGGGAATAAAAGTATCCGTATAATTGTACACAACCAGCCAGCCGGTGTGTCTGTGTTTGAGATCGTCTGTAATCGGTACAACCGAGATAGGCGAGTGGTGTACGATGTGATCGACGCCGTCTTCCTTGTCTATCTTATGGTAGAGGTCGTAGACACTGGGTGGTAGATCAGATTTAATAAGTGCATCATCCCTGCCCTGGGTATACCGGTAACTCTGCTGCCCAGGTGCATCCAGACACCTCGTTGATTCCACCATGCAGGCCAGGATGCAGCACACTCTCAGAACCCGTTCAACAATAGGGGCCTGAGTCGGGGTCGGGGTGGGGTGGGGTGGTGAGAATGAGGTTGGCAGCTGTTTTGTAGTTGATTGCAGAAGAGAGGAAGGATACAAATCGTCGAATTCGTTATTAAAGGCCATTAACAATAGTAAATTGTTATAACAGCTAGAAGGTGAGTGAGTGTGGGCTATATATTCTTACTCAGAGTCGCCAAAATAAACATCAATTGAGGGTTGTTAGTAACTGTAGTTATGTGAAGAATGAGAAGAATCGTTTGTATTCAATAACATCTAACTGAAAAAAAAGAGAAGGCGTTACACATGGGTCTACAGAGATTTATTTATTTAATTCATTCATAAACGAATGCCATCTTGTTCCGTTCTTCAAAAAAAACCCGGAAGAACCCACAAAAAAGGTTGTGTCATTTTTGAACCACTAACCAACCCCAAAAAAATTACTCACCAATAAATAATTCAACAAGTGTAACAGCTAATTTAATGAAATTTAACTTATATGTACAGTAATTAGTAGTAGTCGATTAATTGTAATGGGTTGAAAATCGTTGTCCAAACAAAAAAAAATAAATTATTCCACAAAATATTGACAATAAAAACAATTTTGTTGTTGTTGTTGGCACACCAAAACCACTTGGATCAACGAATAGAGGCAAGATAGGGATTAGAGATGATGATGTTTTAAAACTCGCAAAATCGACAGACACGGTCGAAAATATCGTCGTCGTCGTAGTCGTTCTGCAAAGTTTGAATAAGCCACAATTTTTTTTGGATGGTAACTCGCGCTCGACTTTTTTGACAGTTTAAACAAGAAAAAAGGTTGTGTTACGACACGAGCATCAACGCGAAGGCTTTGTCTCTATGCGGGGGCTTTGGGACAGGGGTATGGTGGCAAAAGCCGAAGAGACAACTAACTCGCGTGCTTCTCTACGTGAAACTTGCTGTGTTCCGTACCGCTAATCTGGAGGGGAATAAAAAGGACTTATGACGAGGTCATTTTTACCTTGCAAAAAATCGGGTTTTCTTATGTTAGTTAGATTGACCCTGATTGTGGGGTTATTTAGGTTTAAGCAATTTGATTTTTATAAGAACCGATGAATTTGGCGTTGGATTATTTTTAGTTCTCGTTTTTCGTACACTTGATACAAAACTTTCGAATCATTTTAAAATTTCATTCACTGGTGTCAATAATTATTTTATCCGGTTAATTTTAAACTTTTAAGCACAAAATGTGTGCTCATCAACATTTTCATTTTTTTTTCATCGAAACAAGTGTCGGCAAGCCTAAACGCCGCCGATGACGACCCCCAACTTTTTTATCACCTCTTTTGCGTAGACTCGTTTAATGAAAATCCAGCCAACCGGGAAGTTGTGCCAAGTAGCTGAACCACTTAAAAATTTCTGCAAAAAATTTTTTTTACTCCAAAATCATTTTTACGATGTCAAAAAAATAAATAAATCTGTTGTATTTCTTTTCGATCCGTGACCCGGTAAACCCCAGGATTACCAGAAGATTAGACGATTATAATTTGTGTAACCGAGCAAGTTTCGCTCTTTCTTCTTGTTCAAAGGAGTATTCTTGCTACGAGAAACAAAGAGAAATAAATAAAAAAAGTGATCCATTTGGTTGGTGTTGTTCTCAAATCGTTTGTTTTTGCAACCGAGCGTGCGCACGTGCGTGTAACCCCGTGATCGAACAACAAAGAACATAAAAAATATCGTAGCGTGTTTCAAATAAAAAATAGGTATTATAATACAAAAATACAAAATAAAAATTAATCGGCTAAAAACGAATACAAAACGTGATTTTTTTTCGTGTCGAGACCACTGATAATTTTTAAGAGTATTTTTTAAGAACAATCTTAATTAATTAGAAAAAAATAAGAGCATGGTATTTAGGTTGATAGGAAAGGGTAACAAAGACAAAAAAGCCATCCAGCTCACCCAGCTTTGAGCCTCTTCATTAGTCAGTCTGGTGACAAACACATGATAATGATGTGCCAAATAAAGTAATCGGCTATTTGTATTCCGTGGGTTAACAGCTTGAAAACGAGATGGAGAAAAAAAAGCAAACGAAAATGAAAATGTGATGACACATGTGGGGTACTAATTAAATTATCGTAACCAACCCAAAAACTAAGTGACGTAAGTGTCCTCAAAGTAAATTGTGTCGACAATTTTAACAACGTGATAAAAATATTTATTCCACGCGTGTGACGAGCACTGATAAATTGGTTATGATGTGAGAAAAAAAATCAAGCGGAAACGTCACTTCGAAAAGAAAAAGTTGTTTCAACTTTAAAAAGAGAAGCTGGCATTTGAAATTGAATGGAAAAACTCCGGCAAACGCGCACAAAAAAAACATGGGCGCGGGTGGCCCAGTGGTGTGTGGCGCGTCTACAAGGAAATCAAGGTCGAGGTTCGATCCCGCTTGGGCGCAGCGGTCTTCTACAACTCATTCTCATTCGTCATCATCCAATCGAAAAAACACACCACACCAAAAACACGTCCCGTCCCCTGTAAGAGCTGCGAACTCAGGGTGCACGTATCGCAAAGACATCCGTTCCGGATGGGCCCCTCTACGTACGAGTCGCCATCATCATCTTCATCACCTTCTGACTGTTCATTGTAGTGTTGTATGTATGATATGGTGCGTACGAGTTAGAGAATAAATGAAATGAAATGAAATGAAACGCGCACAAAAACAATAATGTAGCAATATGTATCGATGTTCAAACGAACGACAAAAAAAATAAGACATTACATGTTTTTGAAAAAAAGGGGGGAAATGAACGGTGAACGGTGGTGGATGCGTTGGTTAATGTGAAATACATATAACGTATATGTGCCATCCCATTACATCAGGTAGTAGTTCTACAAGAGGAAAGACACCGGCCGCAACCACCGATTGCCAGTTATTTAGAAAAAAAACACTGTCGCATCACATTGATGTTATTTTTTCTTTGTTTTTTTTTTTCTGTACAACGCGCCACTGTTTTTGGCTTCTTCGATCGACAAAACACAAAAAAATGGAATATTGAATTGATATTAGGCGCGCAAAGAAAAAAAAGAAAAAAACAAGCACGCGAAATTAAAAAAACAAACAACTGGTACCAGAAAAAACAAACCATTGCAAATTCGGTTGCGCAAGCAAAAAAAGAAGAAAAAAGCCAGCCGATGCGATAAAGATGTTGTCAGGGTCGTTTACATGGAAAAAACAAGGAAAGAGGAGCGATGAAGACAGAACGAGAGACAAGAAAGAGCGGATGGATCAAAAAGGATGAATACATCAACACAACCACCTTGTCTTGTGTTGTCGTTCTTCGTGCATGCCAAATGTCATAGAGCAGTAACAACAGAAAGTTGGTTAATTGTTGTAAAAGTTTTTCCATTGGCTTGGGTGTTGGCTTTCTTTTTTTTCGTCTACGAGCAAACGGATTGCTGTTTTCTTGCAAAATGAAGAGACGAAAAATTTATAAATTTTTGATTACAAAAAACATATTTTGACACCGCGAAAAAATTTAATTTGCGGTAAAAAAGGGGGAGAAGGAACACTCAAATCACCAAACTTTGAAAATTAGACATCGTGGCGCTGTTTTGGCGAATTGACTGAGCACAAAAATTAAATTAAACAGAGCACATATCAGGTGCAGTCAGGCCATGTTACAGAAAAATCTGAACAGGAAAGTACACCTATCAAAAAACAGTTAACAAATGACAGAAATATTTGTACGTACCACGTGAATGATGGATGGATGTATGGAAGGGTGGTGTATTTATCCATCTGTCTATATTTGTATAATTCACGAGTACACAACAAAAAAAAGTTGATCAGACGACTACTATTTGTAATCATTGGCAGGCTGGCTAATTGGCTGTTGAACTGATAGGTATGGAGAATCAATTTTTTATCAAAAAAAATACAGGACATTTGTTCCGCGTTCTCAATTGGCAAAAAATTGTATTGCTAATTTAAAATTCCGTGCACGCGCAGAAACATGTTTGATATCAGTACAAAAATAATGTTGTTCATGTCAGGAAAATCGTGTTAAGACCCCCTTCTTCAGAGTTCAAAGATTTTTATTGTAAATCGTAAAAAAACTGATAAAAAAATGAAAAGACAATTTTTTTTACAGGCTCTCAACACAAAAAGTTTTAAATGCAATTTTATTAATCATTTTATATTAAACATTGTTTGAAACTCAGGAATGCCCCTAGGTATTTAAGGTATGCATCCACGCAAATGCTACATAAACCGGCTCGTTCTGACAACTTCCTGCCTCAGTGATGTGTTCGACTTTCTTTCAGCGATTATGTATTTTCTTTCACCTGGGAATTCAAAATATTGAAATACGATCTCTACGGAATGTGTCAGTCACGCATGCGCGTGCGCACCACTCACGCACAGCACCTATCTCACCTGACGTGTCAACTACCGTAATGCAGCATCGTACAAAGAGCAGAGAAAGAGAGCGAAAACAGGGGTATTTAAACCTGACAAAAAATTACTTTGATCTCGCCGCAATCATCTTTTGTCTCGTCTAGTGCTGCAGATTTTCTATCCATCGACGCGATGCGGTCACCTGTGAGGTCAGATCCTCATTGGCATCGAGAAAAAAAAATGTGTTTACGTTACCTCCCGGCAGGTGAGTCTGAGTCTGTTGCGTGCTGCTGGCTAAAAAGAAAACAATTTTCGAAGACGTCGATGTCTTCGATGAAGAAAAAAATCATCTCATTCAAATCGGCAAATGGGTTTTTTACGAATTCCTCGTTTTTATGACAATGTCGCAGATTTAATGCCATGACGACACACAGATTAAAGGCCAGGCCGTTGACTTAACGATCTTCACGGCACGTATGTAGCTAGACAGAGATCAAAAACACAGGTATAAAATTGTAATGTGATTGGATGCTGCCAGACGGACAAAAAAATAATTGTAATTCAGATTAAAAAAATGCAAGCTTGTTTAAAAACAATAAAAAATAAAAAACTATTTAATACTTTTTTCATACAGTATTCAAATTATTATACACTATTATGCACATTATTTTTCCCAATTGATTTACAAAAAATTGGTTCCAAAATTGCAAGTCAGGTGCAGAAACCATTTTAGCACCTGATGCCTATAAAAAAAATATTTAGTTTTTTTCATGGACTCCAGAGTGCAAAGTGTTCACTTAATTATCTATCCATCATTGCTGTTACAAAAGAAAAAAATGTTGACACACTTGCAATTATTTGCCACAACAAATTACATTAATTTTTAGGTGATTTAATCGGCATTTTCAACCTTTTGTTAGAAATTCACAAAACAGTTTCTTATTCAATTTTTTGAAAAAAAAAACTAAAATTTTTTTGTTAAATAATTTTTTTTATGTAAAATGTAGCAATTTCCTAATATCTATAATGTCTAAAAATGAATAAAAAATCACACAACAGTGCAAAAATGATATCTAGAAAAAAAAGCTGCTGCTTTCTTGACATATTTATTTTTTTCCCTGTTTTCCGATTCCCACATTACGCACACTGATGATGTGCATGCATGTGTGAACGGCGGAGATGAAGGAGAATTAATTGGTACAAAGTGATAGGCATTGGGGTATCATAAAAAACAGACAAAGTGTTGCAACTTTTGTTACACACTCATACAAATGAACGTGTGTGAACGCACACACGCTGATGCCCGACAAAAAAAGTTGCATTTGATAGCGCTTTTAAAGGTGTCTCCGTGTGTAATTCAATGTCGCAAATTGTTACAACCAAAGTATCTAATTCGATCGTAAAATTGAAAGTAATTAATTTCTGATCTGGTAGATGTGTGAGAATATGTGACAAATCCTAATTGTTGTAAAATGAGGTAGTTGTACAAAAAAATCTAGTGGTTTATTTAAAAAAAAAAGTTAATTGAAACTTATTTTTGACCGGTACTGTATCTTTAACTGACTGGACTATTACGGCGTTCTGAGATTATTAAAACCATTATCGTCACCAAATTTTAATAAATTGCAGATCATGATCAATCAAAACATAACTTTTTATAAATATCAGAGCGCAAAAAAAACAAGTTTTTACAGTGTCCTTTGCGCACGTGATTTGAGTACATTAAAGGTTTTGTAAATGTTACACAAACTATCTATGGAAATCTTATAAGATCTAAAACACAAACGCAATTTAAACTCATTCCTGAATCATGTGAGCATACAAACATACAAGTTTTTTAAACGTGTTTTTTACTTTGTCATTTAACAGGCGTTTCGGACAAAGTAAATAAAATTCTAAAAAAACGATTCCTCAATTGATTTTTTAAAATACAATAATTGCAACAACAAAAAAACAAAAAAGTAACAATGGAGTGGAGAAGGTAAGATAAGTGATAGCGATCGAGGGATACACATTAAAGGTGTAAGTATTGAGTACGCGTAGATTTATCCTGTTGCCCCCTGTCTCTTTTTTCATCTCCTTCTGTTTCCCCCAGCCCAAACTAATTTTTGGTTGTTGGCTTGCTTGATATTTTTGCTACTACCGAACATCTTA
Organism: Turbatrix aceti; assembly: GCA_963969345.1. NCBI lineage: Eukaryota > Metazoa > Nematoda > Chromadorea > Rhabditida > Panagrolaimidae > Turbatrix > Turbatrix aceti. Next base: position 11,289,980 of record OZ017767.1, on the reverse strand, counting down.
CCCCCATACAATTTACACAACGCACACGCATTTTAGCGCTCCACGTCCGAGCTCGAGCAGAAGAAGAAGATTGATTTATGGGCTGGCACGTTGATTGATCACAAAAAAAAGTTGTGTAGCACTTACAAGGAAAGTGTCAGGGTTCATTTTGGAATTTCTTCACGAAACTTTGCCAAAAGTTTGGTTTTACTATGAGAAGTTTATACTGAAAAATTCAGTTGCACCGCTCATGATCTGACAGAGTTACGGTAGTCGAAAATCACGTTTTTGCCATTTTTGACGATTTTTGGCACGTTCTAGCTAAACAACTACGGCATTTTCAGAACTAAGTGGTGTATCAGCCGACGTATTTTTTTATGGAGAATCAGTTAAAAATAAAATAACGTAGGGTTGTGACCTTGAAAAATGCCGAAACCAATGTTGGCATTGTGACCTCTTTTCAAATGCAAATTTCGGCATTTTTTAAGGTGACAAACCTAAATTTTTATATTTTTATCTGATTCTCCATGCAAAACTACGTCGATTGATGCACACCCTGATTTTGAAAATAACGTTGTTCGTTAGCTAGAACGTGCCAAAAATCGTCAAAAATGGCAAAAACGTGATTTTCGACTACCGTAACTCTGTCAGATCATGAGCGGTGCAACTGAATTTTTCAGTATAAACTTCTCATAGTAAAATCAAACTTTTGGCAAAGTTTCGTGAAGAAATTCCAAAATGAACCCTGACACTTTCCTTGTTAGTAGTCCGGTAGAGCTGCTTGCATCGGCGCAGACAGATAGATTATCGAGCCAGGCGATAGAAAGGATGGATTGGAAATGCATGTGTACTTATTTTTTTAGACTTCTTTTTATGGGTAGCACATCATAAAAATCTCACAACAAAAAATGCCGAGTTCTATTAAATAAAAGAACAATCGCTGTAGGACAGAAGCAGAACGATTTTCGTGCCAAGACAGAAATCGTTCCAAGAGTACCAAAACTAACTGGTTACAAAAACTGCGCTTTCGTGGCAGGACCACGTTTTTTAGCTCATCAAGAATGGTTTCGACGCAATAACCAACACGACTACAACAAACTGATGTGAGAAATAAATAATTAATGATGAAAAAATCACCTTTCGCGCAGCACAACGTGTTTGTTTACGTGTCCTTATAACCAAATTAGACTTTGCTCTCTTACAGTACGATTAAAAATATATCGTCTAACATATTTATAGTACGAACCGATATACTAAATTCAGAGACATGGTAGAAGTGGCATCATCCTCATCTCATCCAATAAAATTCAACATAAATCAAGGACTCCACCGAACTTCAAGACTGTTGTTATTGACGAGGATAGAACGAATTCAAGCACAAACGCATCCTAAAATAGAACTTTTTCATTCGCACGTGCATGCACGCACGCACGCGCGGGGCGCTTTTTGTCCGAGGTGGCAACTGCGCGGCCCTTATCAGTCGGCGGTGGAGGTGGTGAAGGTGCGCAACTCTCCCCTGTGGTATCGGAGACACTCATGATTGATGATGACCTACCACTTGATATGACTGCTACTTCTTTTTTTTCCAAGGAGTAAAAATAAAAGACAAAAATCATTGCGCGCAGGTTTTGGTCGATTGTGCGCCATCTTCAGAGCAGACAGTGAAGAACAGACTCAGGGAGAACAAAACTGCTAAAAGAAAAGGTTACCCGAGCTAAGATCACTTGAGATGGAAAAAATCACATGTAGTGCATCAAAAAACTCCGATATTCATTTGCAGGTCGTGTAATAAAATTTTAGAACAATGAATAGAAAGTCATAAAAAGTGTCATAAAAAACTGACCGAACAAAAAACTAAATCCGGACAGACACTCATTTAGTTTTTGCTGGCCCGTTTAGGCACGCGTTGTGCACGACTCTATCGGCCTGTATCGTCCGCAGAAAACAACATCTGCGGATGCATCCGTAGCAAGAAAATTGTTATTTATGCTCATATTAGCAGCAAACCAAGCTTCAAAGTATTGTAGCATCCTTTGAGAATGCGAGCGCTTCACCGTGCACGGGCGGCATTCACACTTGCCCCTCCGGGCGGCATTCACACTTGCTGCAGTCGCTCCGAACAATGCTGGGAACAAGCTGGGATTTGAATATGGCTCTGACCCAATTGTTGTTGTATTGTCCCATAAATAAATAACATCGAAGGCCCAGTATAAACCGTCTATCATTTCCAACAACTTCAAAAATCCGATACATAGCCGCCTCAATGCTTTTTGGACTAGCATAACTTATTTTATGCCTTGATGTAAAAAAAATTTTTTTAAATCAGCACCCGTTGAACCTTCATTGATCATCTCAGTATGTCAATTGCTTGTTTCCCATAGGCAATTTGAAGACTGTTGATAAGACAGACATTCTTTTGGGAGTAATGCCTGTCTTATCAACAGTCTTATCAAGTTGGTGACTCACATAAAAGGGAAAATTTTTATGCTGTTGTAAAATAGATTGCATGTCCAATTTCACATGCTTTTATGGTATTAATTTGATTTTTTTCATCCAGAATTTGTTCTTCTCATTATTCTCAAATGAAGATGAACATTGTCATGCCACGGCCCAGACCACTGTTGGGCTCATTTCTAGTCCTTATTCTTGTCACCGGAGTCTGCATTTTCAGCGTCGTCAACGATAGTATGAGTTGAGCTTTTTTTTTATTTCTGGCTCAAACAACTGCTTATTTAGTTTATGAGACGACCATGATGCCTATAGACACATCTAACGTAACTATCTTCGTCATCACAGCTACGCATGCCAGACTCGCGAGGATGGCGGACATGACTCGGCTGGCAAATACCCTAAATCACGTCTCCAACATTCTTTGGATCGTTGTCGAGGACGCAAATAAGACTGTAACCCCCGTTCGGAGGCTACTTGATCGATCAAAGATTCCCTACGTATACTTTGCAGCAAAAACGCCCAAGGGATTACCAAGTAGGTTTTTGACATTAGAAAAATCAGAAAAATAGTGTCATGTTACAGATATCGGCAACTATCAGAAAAACGCGGCGTTTGATTTAATCAGAAAGCTACCGGGGCCATCATGCGTCGTTTACATCGCAGACGACGACAACTCGTACGACTTGAGGCTCTTTGACGACTACATTCGAAATGTGCAAACCGTTGGTGTTTGGGCCGTCAGTGAGTTCCTTATTTCAACACTGGTCTCGACTATGCAAGTCATGAAATCCATGGTTGCAGGTATGGTAGGCATGGCACTCGTGGAAGCACCAAAAGTCAAAAAAGGCAAAGTCGTAGGCTTCAACGTTGTGTTTTCCCCCAAGCGCAAGTTTGGAGTCGATATGGCCGGCTTCGCTTTCAACGTCGAATACATACTTCTGAACAGAAACGCTTCGTTTCACGAGAAGTGTCCACGATTTGAGCCGGAAACGTGTTTTCTCGAACAGCTTCATATCGGCCTTTCGGATTTACAGCCTTTCGGATACAATGATTACCCTCAAGATATCCTGGTATGGCACACTCAAACGTTTACAAACGAGAACCTCAAAGGTGACACTCATGGATTCTTCGTAGAGCACTGACAAAAAAGTTGACGTCAAAAAATGTGCTGGACAAACGGAAAGTGTCAGTGTTAAAAAAACGGGAATTGCATTTGTAAAAAAAGGTTACAGTTTTTTGTGTTAGATTCGACTTTATTGATTTTGTTGCACCGAATTTCGCACAACATTATGAATCTATTGTATCGATTTTTTTAGCAGTTGGGACGGATCGAGTTCGCGATCGGTGAGAAGCTCTGCTGTGCACCGTAGACCATGCATCGCATGCTGAAATCATCACACCTTATTGCAACTGTAACAAAATAACAGCAATCCGACTTACAGACAAGCGCTGCTGTCGAGCATTCCCTGATTTCCGCATTGGCTGGTGCACGATTGACCTGAGTTCTGCTGCGGGTTCAGTTGGTTCATGAACTGATCAAAGTTGGAGTTGCAATCGGTGTTGGCATTTCCCGTGTTGTATCCGGTATTACCATAACCAGGATTATTGTACCCTTGAGTGTTGGTAGCGTAGTTGTTGTAAAATGGACCTGAACCGTAATTCTGGGCAGAAATGACACAGACGACAGCAACAAGAAGCCCGAATGAAGAAATCCAAGTAGAAGTCATGATGTCAGTTGATTGACGAAACAATGAAATGACAAAGATACCGGCATCACGGGGTATTTTATACCAACCAAACGGCGCTAACTAGTACATAAGTTCATTAAGCTGGAAATAATCTTCCGACGTGTTCTGGGTGAATCATTTGTTGGAAGCACGCGGGAAGAGTCTGAGCGCAAGGTCATATATGTTGATACGATTTGAGCCCTCTCAGACACGCAAAAAGAAGTAGCAAAAATCAACAAAACGTCATTATGCTCGAGGAATACATATTTATATTTAGGCACAACAGACTACATCAAGACACAAAAAATGTGTGCTCGAGTAAACAAATAAGAAAGGACTGCAAAATCCGTAATCGACTGCAAAATTCTGGAACTTGGGTGCAAGGACAAATAAATGTGCCGTTGGAAAACTGTCGGAAAAAAACAAAAAAACAACAACGACAAAAAAAAATTACGACCCCAAATGCGACGATACTGTCGCGAATTCAATGTCATCTGAAAGTGTTTCTGCGGTTAGAATTCGCAAAGTGCATAATTGATAATTTTTTTCCCATAATTTAATTTTTTTTAATTTACAAAATTAAAACCGCGAAAAATTCTGAATTGCGCAATTGTCTGCGTTTTGAATTTTCGACGGTCCCAAATTTTTGTCACAGTTTTGTGTAAAAAAAAACTAATTTTATAGTCGTTTTTTTCGTGATCTTCGACCTTCGATTTCGCAAAATCATTGTCTCTGAGTCCATGAAACCTATTCAAAAAGTGAATCATTCAAAAAACACCTCATCAGAAAGCGCGAGAAAGAACCCTGAATCAACCAACAACTCTTTCGTTTTTTTGCGTTTTTTGAAGAGTATTGCACAATTTGATACTCTCGAAGCGAAAATTCTTATGCAGCGAAACGCGCGCGTATCTGCTTGTTTGCTACTTGTTGTGCCGGTTGAAAAAAACGTCTGTCGTTTCTCACGCTGTGATCTCTGCTGGTCATCATGTTTGACGAACTGATCAACGTCCTGCGAACCACGCTATCCGATAACAATGATCTGAGGAAGCAGGCTGAGGCTCAGATTTATCAATACCAACACGATCCTCGTAAGTGTATTTAGTCGTATTGTTTTTTTTGCTTGTCTAACTTGAACTTTGACTTTTGACAGAGTATGGAATGGTGCTTATCCAAATCATCAATGCGGGCAACTCCGAGCCTGCTGTCTTGCTCGCTGCTGCTACGGCTTTCAAAAACTACATCAAAATTGTCTGGGTGAGTTTTTTGGATTTTTATTGCACAATTTTTTTCCTATTGTATTTTTTGACGATTTAGGCTAACTTTTTTGTTTCATGTTAACTTTTTTTGCTTTGAAATACATTTTTGAACGCTTCAGGGCGACGAACGCGACATCCAGCTCGATGCCAACGAATCGGCCAACATTCGCAGCGGCTCGTACAACGCAATGCTCCGTGCTCCGGCTCAGATCGCGAAGCACTTCTGCACAGCTGTCTGCATCATCAGCAAGAGCGACTTTCCCTCGGCTTGGCCCGATTTGTTCGAACAGATGGGCCGGGATCTTTTGGCCAATGGCGAGAATTTCGACACACTGATTTCCATTTTGACGACTATCGATGAGATTACCAAGAAGTACCGCAACGAGTTGAGATCCGTTCCCCTCTGGAAGGAAATCAAACTTGTCCTTACCTGCGTTAGTTTTTATTTTTCACTTTTTTTGGGTAAAAATTGGTCGTAAAAATAGATTGCCGACTGGCCTAAAACTTGTAGGTATGGGTTTTAGGCCAAAAAGTGATCGTAAAGTTTTCCGTTTCTTTGACGAAAAATATCGTAAAAAGTTTGCATTTGTTTACCTAAAAATTGTTGTCTTTGTGGGTAACAAAAAAAGTTACTTTTCGACAAAATTTTTATTTCTTTTTAAAATCTGATTTTTGTGGATAACAAAATGTTACGTTTCAGGCTACATTTTTATTATTTTTTAAAATCTGACAGTTTTTCGATTTTTTTCTTTTCTAAATTTACCATTTTTTACTTTTTTAATATTTTTGTTTCCAGGTTGCTGAACCCCTGCGCATTCTGGCAGTCAGGTACACAGGCGCACTCGCCGGCCTCGACCCAACCGTCCGCAAGCCCGTCCTCGAACTGACCCGCCTGGTCGTCCGCATCTTCCACAACCTCATCTCCCAAGACCTCCCCGATGAGATCGAATCGACCTTCGCCGAGTGGATCACGGCCTTCAACGTCGTCTGGGACCTCCGCGAAGTCAACGACGACGCTGCCGACTCCCTGCTCGATCTGGTCTGGATGGAGCTCGCAGATGTCACGACGCTCCTCGCCCAGCGTTTTGAAGACGTCGTCGGTGAGTACATTGAGACGATCGTAGAAAAAGTCTGGAAGCTGCTCTGTGAGACTTCTGCTACCGTTTTGCGTGCCCATTTCACAAAGTCTTCTTTGATGCTTCTGTCTGAGCTCTGCCTTCGCTCGACCTACTCGCACATGTTTTCGACGGATCAGATCATGGCTCAGATGATTTCCAACGTCGTTCTGCCGAACATGATGCTCACGGACACCGAGCTCGAGGCGGCCGAGGACGAGCCCATCGAGTTTTTCAAGGCCGCGACCGAAGGCGTCAACGCTGAATCCCGTCGCGGAGCTGCGGTGCACTTCCTCAACAAGCTGAGTATCCGGTTTGAGAACCAGGTGACCGCTATCATCGGACCGACCATTACTCAGGTCTTGGAAGTCTACACGAAGGATCCGGCGTCGAACTGGAGGCAGATGGATGCTGTTTACGCGGTTGTCGTCGCGACCTGCGCCAAGACAGGCACCCAGAGGCACGGGGCGACATCTGTCAACACGATCGTAAGTTATTTATCATTTTTGGGCCAAAAATGGGTCGTAGAATTTTTATTTGGTTATCACAACAAAAAAAAATTTAAAAAAAGACCATTATAATTTATTTGCAACTCTCACCGCGAAAAAATCGTAATAAAGTTTACATTTGTGAATATCAAAAAGTTACTTTATGACATCTTTTTTTGATTAACAAAAATGTTTCTTTTTTGTCTCTATTTTTATTACTTTTAAAAATCCGACTAATTTTTACTTTTTTTAAAATTATATTTTATTTTTCCAAATTTCAGATCAATCTTGATGACTTTTGTCAGCAAGTTGCCTTCAAGGACCTCGAAACATCGGTTCACCCGGTGCTTGTGGCCGACGCGCTCAACTTCATGGTGCTCTTCCGTAACCAGCTTTCGAGCAGCGTGGTCGTCGACTTCTTCCGTCGCCAGTTCACGGCCAAGTACCTCGATCCATCGGCACAGCCAGTCTGTGTGCTCTTTTCGTCGTACACCGTCGAGCGTCTTCTCACGGTTTCCTACGTCTACGAAGAACGTCACTCGATTTCGGACTTTCTCCTCGAAATGTGCCAGAAACTCACGTACTGGATGCGTCAACGCCTCGGACGTGATTGCGGATACATCATGAAGTGCATCTACCGGTGCATGATTTGTCTTGACGTGAGTTTGGGGGTTACGGTGGAATGGTTTTACTCTTTACCGTTTGATGATGATTTTAGGCTAACCTCGGTGGACTTGTGATTGACTTTACCAACTTTGTGAACGAACTTATTGATATTGCTCTTCTCCGACATGTCTATATCGACTCCATTGTTCTCAACTTTGCATTCGAAATGATCAGCTTATTTATTCGTAACGTGAGTTTTTGGATTTTTTTTTGGGAGTTTAGGATAAAATTGGGTTTATGGACATTTTTGAATTTTTTTGGGCAAACTGTTTATTTATATTTTATTGGGTGGTTTTTATGCGAAAAAAAGGTTTTGATAGAAACTGATTTTTTGTAAAATGGGTTTTGGATATTTTTGGGGTTTTTAGGCTAAAATAGGATTTCAGGAATTTTTTGGTAAAGGGTCAGACCGGTATGTCATGTGGCACACCCAATGGTTAAGCATAGGACGCTCTCGATGTCTGACTCTCTTCTGCGCTCTCTGGTCCCTCACTGATTTCTTTTCGTTCAGCGCGCGTCGCTCTCATGAAGAGAGATTTTCCCGTTGCCCGAGCGCGCTGGTCGAATTAGTTCCAAAAAAAGGAATTTTGGGCCAAATTTGGAAATTTTTACTTTTTCAAATTAGATTTGTAATTAGAATAATATTTGAAGCATTTTGATGTGTTTTTTGGAATTGTGGGACAATTTTTGATCAAAATCGAGTAGGGTACGGTAGAAAAAATCCACGGATCTTTGAAATGCCGATAGAAAGCTGAAAATTTCAGGGTAGACTAAAAACAAAATTTCCTTTCGAATGGCATACTCAGTTTTTTGATTGCGTGTCGATAAATGTCCGAAAAAACGGTTTTCTTCGGAAATTTGAAAAATTCGGTACTTTCTAGAACTTGGATCAAAAAATGAATATCACCAGTCGAAAGCGCAATATCTTTTTTATCTACTGTGAAATTTTCATAGACTTACCGTATTCCTGGGGCATACGGTAGCGATTCCCCCGAACCATACTTGTTCAAGCGCCTGAGGCTATGAGGTAGAGCGCTGCAGAACAAAGTGAAATAAAACATCTTGTAAGAAATTTTTCGGCCTACAAAACCGTGTAACTCCGGAATTTTTATCTATTTTTTTGGCTTCGCAATTTTAATTCGCGCAACATACACTCATTTTTGGTACCAATTTTCCGAAAATTGAAATCGAAAAAGTGGGGTCTGGGGGAAAAATCGGCATTCGTTCAGTTTCAAAGCAATATTGCTGAAAATTTCAGGATAGGAGTAAAAATGAATTCTAAATGCGGTGATGATATTCATTTTTTTCAATTTCGACCGAAAAATTCCTAAAAGTTCGAATTTTCGAAAAAAAAGCATTTTTCGGAACTTTTTCGAACCTTTAAAAACAAAATAATAATATTTTTGAATTCTACAGGGTTTTTTACGTCTGTGTTCAAGATTCATGCTACAACGCTCCAAAACTGTGTCAATGCCGATTTTTCCCCCAGACCCCACTTTTTCGATTTCAATTTTCGGAAAATTGGTACCAAAAATGAGTGTATGTTGCGCGAATTAAAATTGCGAAGCCAAAAAAATAGGTAAAAATTCGAGAGTTACATCATTTTGTAGGCCGAAAAATTTCTAACAAGATGCTTTATCTCACTTTGCTCCACAGCGCTCTACCTCATAGCCTCAGGCGTTGGAACAAGTAGGGTTCGGGAGAATCGTTACCGTATGCCCCAGGGATACGGTAAGTCTGTGAAAATTTTACAGTAGATAAAAAAGATATTGCGCTTTCGACTGGTGATATTCATTTTTTGATCCAAGTTCTAGAAAGTACCGAATTTTTCAAATTTCCGAAGAAAACCGTTTTTTCGAACATTTATCGACACGCAATCAAAAAACTGAGTATGCCATTCGAAAGGAAATTTTGTTTTTAGTCTACCCTGAAATTTTCAGCTTTCTATCTACATTCCGAAGATCCGTGGATTTTTTCTTCCGAACCCTACTCGATTTTGATCAAAAATTGTCCCACAATTCCAAAAAACACATCAAGATGCTTCAAATATTTATCTAATTACAAATCTAATTTGAAAAAATAAAAAATTCCAAATTTGGCCCAAAATTCTTTTTTTTGCAACCAATTCGACCAGCGCGCTCGGGCAGCGGGAGAATCTCTCTTCATGAGTGCGACGCGCGCTGAACGAAGAAAAACCAGTGAAAGAACAGGGAAAGCAGGATAGTCCAGACAGCCGGCGCGTGCTATGCTTAACCATTGGGTGTGCCACATGACATACCGGTCTGACCCTTCACCAATTTTTTGACCAAAATAAATATCTACAATTTCTTGACTGATTTTATTCGAAAATAATATTTTGGCCACAACGTTTTTTGGATGCTTGTTTGGAATTTGATATTCTAAAACGGAGTCTTTGAAATATATTTTAATGCAAAAAATAATTTTAGGTCCAAACAGATTTTTTAGACTTTTTTGGAAATTTTTGAACCGAAATTAGATTTTTTGAACGATGTTGGTTTTTTTTAGTGGAACACCCTGCCCGGTGAAGGCAACCGGTACTACTACAAAGAAGTCATCCCGATCATCACCAAAATCATCACATCCGAAAACTCGGACTTTGTCCCCTACGCAGCCCAGCTCGCCGCGTTTATCTTCAAGGAATACGCCATGTTCCGCGGCATGCCGAACAGCGAGGCCATGGTGTCCGATTTCCGGGGCATGTACACGCAGCTCTTCAGACAGGATCTCTGGGAAGCCGGTGACTCGTGTTGCGCTATCGCAATCATGATTTCGCATGCCATTGAATACTTCCCTGAGGTCGCGCTCTCCGATGAGTATCCCGTCGCTGTCTACAACCTCATCCTACGCTTCCTGCGCTCCAACGTCTCTTCCAAGTTTGGCTTCCTTCTGCTCTACGACCTCTTCCCGTACGTCAACAAGCCGGGATTCCCGCTCACGGTTCAGAACGTCTGGACGCCCATGCTTGAGCGTCTGAACGGTGATCAGAGAAAGAGCGCGGAATTCAACCGGGAATTCTTCGTCTTTGTCATGCGTTTTATCGTCTACTTTTCCATCGACGGCCTCAAATCCGGTCTCGAAGAGATCCAGGCTTCGCTCTTTGACATGCTCCTGAACTACGTCTCGAAGTACGACGACTTCTCTCTCCCCTACCGTATCACGACCGAGCAGCGTCGATCCGCCATCATCGGCCTCGCGACCCTCCTCGAGGCGTACAACTACCCGGAGGACGTCAGGGAGAAGTTCTCGGTCCTCCTCGTTGCCCTCGCCGACGCGTCCCGGGTCTTCAAGGCGAATGCCTCCGCGACCGAGGATGCTGCCGAATCGAGGCTCAACGACGAAAAGTTCAACAAGCTCAAGGGCATCGATCGGGATCGCAGGTACGACGAGCTCAACGTCGATTACGAATCCATCCTTCCGGCAGTCGTTAAGAAACACATTGGCGCAAATCCCAAAGTTGTCGTCGAGAAGAAACTGAACAACTCGGCCTGGCAGTACCTGGTCCAACTCGGACAGAAGGCAGGAGTTATTTTTTGATTGTCTATTTTTTTTTGTGATGGCGTCCAACTGTGATAAATTTTAACACTTGTCAAGGGGACAGAGGTTTTTGGATTGGTCACTGTAATTGTTTTTGGTAACTAAAAAAATTTTGCATCGAAACACGCCGACGCAGGTAAAAAAGTTGGTCCGGGTGGTAAATCTGCGCAAGTTGATTTTTTACGAATCAGGCAGAAAAATGCTACCACCTATACAAAATCGGAGTTTTTTTGCCGCGATTAAAAGAAAGGTTTTTCGGCTGGCTAAATGTCGGTTGATGGTTTGAATCTTTGCATCACGTTCCGCCCTCCCCCAAATCCAAGATCTTCAATTCATCACAAAATTTATCCCATCTTACAAGACGACAAAAATTCTTTTTTTTCAATAAAATAATAGAATGGAGGAGATAAGGGTCAGAAGAAGGAAAAGAAGAGGCTCACACAAGAATTATGGGGGGTCGTGGTGGTACAAGAGGAGGGGTCATCAGAAGAAAGAGAGGCGTGTTGAGTTGTGTGAAGTCCGGACGAGTAAATAATAAGTGGTAGTCGTGGTATTATAGTAATAATTGAGTTTTTTGTCTTTCTTTAGCGAGAAAAAAAATAACACAAATAGTAGCGAGTAAAAAAATTAGCCTTAGGAGGAGAGCAAAATAGTAAAAATATTGGAGAACAAACACGAAGGACCAGGTGCAGGAGGAAGAGAGGAGAATAATAGGAGGATGACCGAGCCATCCATCACGGATAAAAGACGACCAAGTTTTACGCGAGGAGGAGGACGTTCAAGTTGTTGATTTTTTTTGTTGACGACTAAAAAATAATAATCTAAATTAAATTTTCCAAAAAATCAAAAACTCACGTCAAATTTTTCAAAAATAACATATTTTCTCTCGACTGGATTGATTTTTGTCTTGATTCGAAAATTACTTAGTAGTCATCATGGTCACAAACTCCTCGTAGTTCACTTGCCCGTCACCGTCAATATCAGCTTCCCTGATCATTTCATCGACTTCTTCGTCTGTCAATTTTTCACCAAGATTTGTCATAACGTGACGAAGTTCGGCAGCCGAGATAAAGCCATTGCCATCCTTGTCAAATACTCGGAATGCTTCTCGAATTTCTTCTTCACTGTCTGTGTCCTTCATTTTGCGGGCCATCATTGTCAGGAATTCAGGGAAATCGATTGTGCCGTTGCCTGAAAAAAAAATTGTCACATAAGTACGAAAAAAAACAAATGCCAGGGTAAATTGGACACCTGTCGGCATATTTTAATATGGAGAGTGTAAAACATCTGCGCAGAGATAGCATAACAAAACAGTGCGGCGACATTCTCAATAATTTCAAGCCTATGGGTTCAAAAAGCGATAAAAAAAGCAAATAGGAAGTTATGCTCAAAACTACATAAATATATTTCAGTAAATACATACAAAGAAATTAGACGTAAAAAGTGTTACGTTCGAAAATCTGATTTTAGTGAGTAACAAAATCATGAAGCGAAAAGTATTACGTTCAAAAATCTGACAAAAGGTCAATTTTTTTTGTGCGTAACAAAAATTTGTTGTAAAGTGTTACTTTCCAGTTTTCACTTTTAGGCAACGTCTTTTTTCTGTTCAAAAATCATGCATCATTCTTTAGTCATATTTTACGTTCTTTTTTTTCGAATATAAAAATGCATTTTTTTGTTTTTTTTTCGCAATTCACAATTAAAAAAATCTAAATTATTCTTTGTTTTTGCGTTTAAATTTATCATTTTTTTTAATTATTTTTTAGTTTTTCGCTCACCATCAGCATCGACTTCGTTGATCATATCTTGGAGTTCAGCTTCGGTGGGATTCTGGCCAAGAGAGCGCATGACGGTTCCCAATTCCTTTGTCGTGATGGTTCCGTCGCCATCTTTGTCGAACAACGAAAAGGCTTCCTTGAATTCTGAAAAACAATATTTTTTTTGCTTTTTTTGCATAAAATTTTCACATTTTTTTTTGACAATTTGAAATGTCTTCCGGCTTGACAAAAAAATTTTTTGCAGTGCCAAAAAATTTCGTTTTTACATGACAACTCCCCAGTGTGTCCTGTATTATCCATCCTAATTTCCCAAAAGAAGAGCGGAGATAAGATCATGTGGTATGCCTTGTTTCTTCTTCTTTCATGCTTCACAGCGCTTTCTTTCTTTCTTTCATTCCATTCTCATCCTCGTCTCGTCAGAATCCAACAGTACCCCACCCCATTGCTCTTGAAAAAAAACTAATTAACAACAGATACTCATAATAACGAGTCACTTTCAATGGCAAGAAGCTGACTCAATGTGAATACACTACTCGTCTGGTCTGGCTCGGAGGCCTAATTCGCCTCCTGCTAACAAAGTTAAAAATCGAAAATGCATCGTAACCACAGCAGCACAAAATTTTTGAACAATTTCTGCAGTCAGTCATCGTTATGTGCCGCATTATTTTTTTGCATCGGCGAAGGTCAGTTTGGTTCTTTGTATTCCCCGAAGACTCGACGACTGCCTCGAGTTCACAGCCTCCACCACATGACCGAGCAAGAAAGCATCTTACATCTACCAAAGTTGGCAAAGAGCATAAAAAAGTTAGTTGGGTCCATTGCAACTTTTTCAAGACCAAAAAAATACCGCAAAGGCAAAAACCAAAAAAAAATTCTACCGTAAAAAATTTCATTCAAGACAAAAAAATTACTTCAATAAATCATTTTTCATAAAATTTCATCCAAAATCCAATTTTCCAGTCCGACCAATAATTTCAAGCGTACACCTGCTGTTCTTCCGTCCAAAAGTGCCCCTTCCATATGAATGGAACAAACCCTCCAAATGCCATTTTTTATAAGTCGGGAGGGCGAAGGGTGGATAAAAAAGCACTGCTGTGTCTGTTGTGTGCACTTCACAACAAGTCTGACATGCAATTAATTTTAAATTTGTCTAGCATGTTTGTTGCTTGCATCCTTCATCCATCCAATGAAAAAATATAAAAAATAGAGCACAAAAAGGCATTATTTATCTATTTTCGGAATTTGAACAAAAATTCATTTTTCTCCGTCCAAAATCTACAAAAAAATGCCGGTACAAAAAGCATCATGCAACAAATGCTTGGATGACGTTGTCATTCATTCATTCGTTTGCTCTGCTGGCAAGTAACCCAACCCAACTCGCATCACTTTTTCTTCGCACCTATAACCCTAATGATGCCCATTATTCGTCATCTGGTCCCCACCAAACCCCCCTCTGCCACGACTATACTTTGTAATAATGCGCCTTTAGACTTTTTAGAGTCTACATAAAGTCACATATTGGCTAGCTCGGAGGAAAGAAGGGGAGAGAAGGGAGGCTTTGTGACTTGCTTATATATTTAATCCATCCATCTATCCCCCTCTACTACCTCCGCAACCAACCACACCACACGTCATGCATGCTGTGTGTTACCCTGGCTACTAATGCTCTCTTTTTTTTCAGTTTCCCTTCCTTCACTTTGCCTACTCTGCACCACTTTCATATCTCGACTAAAATTTTTAAAATTTCCCTCAAAAAACAGCCTAAAAACCGTTTTTTAAGCAAAGCAAAAAGTCTAAAAACCAATCTAGCATGCCAAGTTAGCCATGACCATGAAATGAAAAAAGGCAAGCCTTTTCCAAAAAATGCTACGTGCCATACAAGCTCAGTCATCGTAACTCACAGAAAAAAACCCCAGCGACAATGAGGCAAAAAATATCGATAAAAATGTTGTACGTCGCGTAAGTGCGGCATTTGCACGGAACACACGATGATGTCCGACGCATCAGACGTATGCATGTCTTTTGTGCCCGTCGGGTAAAAAAATAGTTCACGCAAAATATAAATGTTTGGCATTGTCGAAATTTCCCACTCAGTTGCAGACACCTACGCTCACAAAAATAACAAAAGCAAACGCTTTTGACCGGTTTTTACGTTTTTGGATGAAAAAATAAAAAAAAATGTACTTCAAAACAAAAAATTGGATTAAAAGTGCAATTTTTCATCTAAAACCCCCAATAAAAAATCCCGCAACGAAAAGTCAATCGTAACCAAAAAATTTATCGTAACATGAGTAACGATACTTTATCACGCCTGGAAAACACAGTTATTTATCCCTCCCTATCTTATTTTCGCGTCAAAACCCGTACAAAATCCAAAAGACAAAAAAAATAGTCATCGCCCTAAAAAACCTCTTTCTATCGCTAATCGACCTCAAATCCGTTCTTTCTTCCCCGTTTTTCCTCCCAACTTCCCATCTAATCCCAAATAAAAACACCACCAACTTTTAAAAAACAAAGAAAGAAAAAAGACTCACCGGCAATCTGTTCCTCAGTCAATTGATCGGCCATGGTTGTAGATTCGAGTAGAATTCACAAAAATTTACTGATGAGACCGTAGAGAGAGAAGTTGTTGATACACACTTCCTTTTTTGAGATAAAAAAAGCGAGAGGCAAAAAAAGGAAAACGGAGGGAGACAGGAGCCGTAGTAGTAGAAAAAAAACTCAACAACGTAACAGCAGTAAGCGCGTCTATGAGGAGGGAATAACGATGATGAGAGACACCACCAACAGCAGCGACTACAACGGAGAGTGTGTGTGCGCGTTTGAGGTTGTGTTTCTTTCGGAAAAGGAGGAGACGAAACGAAGGAGACGAGAAAACCGACGACCGTTGATGTTTTCTGCAAAAAAAGGAATTGTGAGGAGGAAAAAAAAATTTTGAATAATGGCAAAAACGCGCGTGTGTGTGCCTCGAACGAATGGGAAACGAAAAATACAATTCAACGGTGTTTTTTTTTGGTTTTGGTGAAGGTCAGAAAGCACGCCGTTTTTATCCACGCAAGTTTGGAGTTTATTATGCACGGAAAAAAAATTATTTTGTTGGCCACGTACAAACGACAAAATAATTGTTATGCAGGAAAAAATACTAACAACGCCGATAAAATAAAGTAACATTACAATAATCCGGAAATAACGTAAACGATCGTAACAGGGCATGTCACTTCACAAATGGCGTGCATTTTCAAAAAAAACATGAAACAAATCTTTGCACCCGGTATCGAATCTCGACGCGAAGAACATTGACAGCCTAAATCTCAGTTCCCGGTTATGCATAAAAAATCTGACAAACGTAATAGAAATCCATCAAAATAAAATTTCTTATTCATGAAAATCAGACTGCAAAGTAAAATGCACTTTGCTGTCAAAAAAAAGTTACTCGCGGATAACAATAAAAAAAATGCGGTGTTATAAAACCTCCAAAAAGATAACTAACAATTGTTGTTGTTCAACGCCAATGAAATAAAATAAACGAAACGCGACCTTGTTTGTCTTCTCGAAGAACGAAAATAGAGCAGAAAGAGAAAAGTTAGCTAAGAAATCAATCAATCAGTTGTGAGAAAAAAAAATTTAAATTCACAACTGATTGATTTTTCTCACGCTTGCGAAAGTGAACGTAACGATGTGCATTTTGTGTTGTGCGTTTGACGAACGAACGAACGGCGCTCTGAACCAACCCTTTCTTCACGCAATAAAATATTTAGTTGATAGATATGATTTGAACCGCGGAGAAGAAAATCAAAAGATAAAAATTGCACAACACCGACCACAATCGTCAGAGTAAATGAGCGATCAGTGTCACGAAAAGAAAAAAAGTCTTCTCGAAGAAGAAACGAGAAACGATCACCATTTTCCCTTCGAGACCCGAAAGTTATTCAAAAACAAAACTATTTTGTTTTCTCTTCAATCAAAAACAATTTCGCCAGATCGATCAAATCTTGCGTAATATAAATATTTTGTTTTCTATCAGGTGATTACATTTAAAGAACCATTCGTCGCGCAACGCCAGAACAAAAAACAAAAAAAAAATACATACACATTTTTTCGACTGGAAGATACGTTCAAAAACAAAGAACGAGAAAAACCATAAATAGCGGGCATTATGTTGTTTTATGGCTTTGTTTCCGCTTTTGACATCGTTCCGGAAGGAATAATACACCCTTTTTACAGTCGGAGCGGCCAAGAACTTCCCGCAGGTGATGTCAACAAGTTTTGTCTTCTTTTGAACGTAAAAAAAGCTGAGCAAACAGGGGTTAATTACTCATCTGCGCGTTTTTTACCAGGCTTATTTTTTCATACGCAAAAATGGATACGTGAGAAATACAAAAATCTAAAAATAATTTTTCCATTGAAACGAAAAAATTGAATGCAAACAAAAGTTGCCATGGCGATTGCCAAAAATGAAAAACGGATCCAAAAAACCCATAAAAAAATTTTCCTGTCCCCAAAAAAAACATTTTTGTTAAAAAAAATTCATTTACAATTGCGCAAGGACGAAAAAAGGCATAAGCCAATGTCAATCAAGCCAGGCATTGAGGCCAAAAGTGAAGGAAGCATTAAAACCACACTCCCCTAAATTCTCCATGCGACAACCCCAAAATCCATTCCATCTAAAAAAAGGGAAGAAAAAGACAAGGAAGCAAAACTTGGCAGTTGGCCTTGGGATGGAGTAAAGTGCGTTCAGAAAGGATAGCCTCACCCCTAAAATCAGGATTTTTGGTAAAACGGTTAAAGTTACGGTGACGGGAGTAGGCTTAATCGATTTGTCGTGAAAAGTTACACTAGAACATTATGTTCCGATGTCCATACTCGAACAAGTACGGCCAGCAAAAAATAAAATCTATTTTTCGACCGTTCAGAAAGGATAGCCTCACCCTTGATTTTAATAGGGTTGACTAATTTTTAGTGCGTAAAAACGCCGCAGAGCGTGTTTAAATAAACAAATAGGTTGAATTAAATATAAAAAGCTTCTAAAGAGACGATTCGCAATGAACTGATAAAAATTTTGGCCATTCTACTACAAATTAGACCCCCAACATCGATAATGCCGTCCTAATGATCAGTAACTCCCGAAAATTGACCTCTGTTGGCACAAACGGCTTGCAGGTGATGCCCCGTCAAGTTTCCAACAGGAGTCACCCCAAACAACCCCGCACTGTTTGATAGGAAAATTATTTTATTTAAAATAAGCGCCCCAATGATCAGGTTTCAGTGCGTTTAGACCCCCTTTTTTTGTAGGAAAATTTTTTTTGATGCGTCAATGTTGATAAAATTGTAACAAATAAAGATTACAAACTAAGCGGTATGAATTCATGTTGATCCGACACAGATCAAAAGTCTAGGAGATGGGTTTGTGATTTGTGAGAAACAAGAGTTAGATGTCAAGTTCAGAGATTTTATTTTTCAGCTAAATTTTGTAGCCTGCTATGTGTTGTGCCATTAGATAAACTTGAACATGAACTGCTTTGATAGTTTAACGCGTTATTTGATAGATATGCAAAAATTTATTGGTTACTACTGCGAAAACATCTTATGGGGGAAGGTAGGGTTATCGTTGCGTTTTTCAAACTTTTTATATAGAGCGCTTTATGAATATTATGTATGGGAATCGTGCCGTATAGCTTAAACTGAATATCTGCTACAATTTTATCAACATTGACACATCAAAAAAAAATTTTCCTACAAAAAAAGGGGTCAAAACACTCTGAAACCTGAACATTGGGGCGCTTATTTTAAATAAAATAATTTTCCTATCAAACAGTGCGGTGTTGTTTGGGGTGACTCCTGTTGGAAACTTGACGGGGCATCACCTGCAAGCCGTTTGTGCCAACAGAGGTCAATTTTCGGGAGTTGCTGACCATTAGGACGGCATTATCGATGTTGGGGGTCTAATTTGTAGTAGAATGGCCAAAATTTTTATCAGTTCATTGCGAATCGTCTCTTTAGAAGCTTTTTATATTTAATTCAACCTATTTGTTTATTTAAACACGCTCTGCGGCGTTTTTACGCACTAAAAATTAGTCAACCCTATTAAAATCAAGGGTGAGGCTATCCTTTCTGAACGGTCGAAAAATAGATTTTATTTTTTGCTGGCCGTACTTGTTCGAGTATGGACATCGGAACATAATGTTCTAGTGTAACTTTTCACGACAAATCGATTAAGCCTACTCCCGTCACCGTAACTTTAACCGTTTTACCAAAAATCCTGATTTTAGGGGTGAGGCTATCCTTTCTGAACGCACTTTATTAGTGATAAGAGCCAACAAACCAACCGAGCCCAAGGAGAAGAAGAAGAAAAAAAAGAATACTTACTCGCTTGCGCCCATCTAAATAAATATTTTTTGACCCAAGCAAGCAGTCAAGCAAGAAGAAGAAGAAGAAGAAGAAGCCATACTTTTTTTCTTCATCCTAGCATCTTTATTCGGTCGTTGTCGGCTTACGACTTTCATTCACTGTCTAATAACTTTTGCACTGTTCTCCCCCTTCTTCTTCTTATTTTAGTGCTCGGGGGGCTTGGGCTGGCTCGGTGTGACTGACTATGACTACTACTACTACTGCTGCTACTACTACTGATGTGAGCAGCAGCAGGACAAAAAGACAACGACAGCGAGACCACTGACTGACTACTGCAGCTATTGCTCTTGCTGTTGTGTCCCCCGTGTCTGTCCATGGGCCACGGAGCCGGCCAGGGGCACGGACGTATGCGAGGAGGCAGGCACTAGCAGCCTGCCGTCGTAAGAAGAAAAAAAAGGCATAGTGAGGAAAAGATAAAAGAGAAGCAAAAGCGTGTGCCCCGGGACACTAGAGCGGTGTAGTGTGCAAAAAATCGATGCTCGATGCCTGCACACACACGGAAAGAACACAACGTATGGCGATTAGACAAAAAAACGGGAGATGACACATCAAGGTGACAAGAGAAGAATCGAATTTCGAAAAAAAAATTCTAACAGGTCCCGACACGAAAAATTGATCTGGCAATCAAACAATCATGAAGCCTTCAACTTTCGTGTTGGGCCCATTTGTAAATAATTCTAAACGTATAAACACAATCAAAAACAGTTGTGGTTCGTTCAGAAGCTGGCCTACCGGGCCTTCGATACAAAACAACACGTGAACGAACGAACAAGGCAGGCAGGCAGGCGAAGGCCAACGACGTCGTTGAGCTGCGTTGCCTCTTGCTTGCTTGGTTGCCTGAGAAGAACAGAAACGAAGCCGAAGCTCGCGCTTTCTCGCTCCCTGCAGCCATTTACGGACACACACACACGCATACACAGACATCAACAACGAGAAAACCTCTCGCGAGAGGGGCCTAGGCTAGTAATTCTCTCACTTGCCCGCGAGCAACGAACGTAATAGCCCCAGACGCAAACGATGAGCAACAAAAATGAATGCAAGCGCGAATCGGCCAGGAGAGGAGGGATAGAGCGCGCGCGCGGACGATACTTTGTGGGGTGGTGAGTGAGAAAGAAACAGACTCCGTAAATGTCCACGTCCGTCGTGGACGTGCCCGCGTCCGACCGAGAGCAGAGTATTTTTTACGCGTGCGTGCGTGCGAGACAAAAAAGGCGAGAGGGCAAGACTAGAGAGCTGTGGACACCAAAGAGCGCGCCTGATGGATGCCGGAGGAAAAAAAGAAAAGACAACGAAAAATCAACGGGTAAGGAAACAGAGCATAGGGGAACGAACAAAAACAAAAAATGGGGGGACGGACCACGTTGATACGCACAGCGCATAGTTTTGTACGTATTTCGTACACACGTATCAGACGTGAAGTGCGGTTCAACGCGGCGTGGTGGCGCTTTATCACTCGACGGACACGGACGCCGGCTAGTCATCGTCTCGTCTCGTCCCGGTCGGGGTGGTGTTACCTTCTTACCTTTCCTAGCGCGCAGAATATTATGTTTATATTGATAGTGTGCTTTGTTTTGGAGGACGATAAAAAACACTCAAAGTAACAAAAAAGTGATTTTGACACTGCAATCAATCTACCTGTGTTTACGATCGCATAAAAGAGCGTTCAAGGGGATCAAAAGTCAATTATAGGCTAACAGTAGATTTTTTGGGCAATATTTTTGTTTACGAACGAACGAACACAAATGTCGCATGCAACATGCGCAAGGAAAGTTTTCGTGGCGAGATCAAAAGTCCCGACACGAAAATTTAAAATTGGCGCCAAACTTAATTTTGTGATATTTGTGGTCCTAACACGAAAAAAAACTATTCATCAATAACTTTTTTTTACATTTTCGTGTCGAGACTAAAAATATCACAAAATAGTTTTGAAAAACTTGCACTACATAAGATCGTAAATCTCTAAACATTATCTAACATTAATTTATTTTTTGCAGCAACAAATTAGCAATTCGTGTGCATGACTACGTGACATTAGCCTTCTTGAATGTCAGGTAAGTCTGCAAGCTTATCCAGCTTACATCATCTTCATTGATCCCGTTAGCAAGTCAAGTGGACATCGACATCAAATGTAAAGCCAAAGGTGATGAGGTAACCAAGTGCAAGGTCCAGTCAGTAGCCAGTGTATATAATCTCTATGTATAAATCGCATACATAACTATCTATTATGTACTACGTAGGCAAGGGTAACGGGGCAATCCGACAGAGAGAGGGAGGATGAAGAGGAGATGGGTTAGATCTCGCAGCTGGCTGACTGGCTCAATTTTGAAACAGACGACATTTGGCGCGGTTTGTGGGGGCGAATGAATTGAAAACGACCGAAAAAAAGGAAGAGGGTTAAAAAAGAATAAACTTTTTTATTTATAAACAAAGATATGCGTAGTCTAAGTAAGAAAAGATGATTGTTACGATCGGATTTAAAATTTTTTATCGGTCTCTGTCTCTTTTTGGTGGGCCTTCTTTCTTACATACTTGTCGGTCAGGTCCGATGATGATCGAAAGCTTTTGTTTATTCAACTTGTTGTGACTAAGGATACGTAATCTTTCTTCTCTCACTAAATTTGTTTTCGCCTATTTTTTGTTGCAAAAATGAGTGAAGATTGTATTGCGCAGCAGCGCAGGGTTGAGTAATTTAAAAATAAATATTATCTGCTGAGTTTGGGTCAACAAACAATTTTAGCAGCTAGGTTTTTGATCCTTATCCTTAACCTTATCTGGTAACCAGATTGAAACAAAACATTCGGTCTCGACACGAAAACCTTCAATCTTCAAATCTACAGTCCTATCTATCTATATTTAAAACAGGAGAAACAAATCAGACATTTGGAAGTGATTTCTCGTCGATAAAACTTGACCTGAAGGAAAACTTGAAACTTGACAAATGTTTGATGGCCCGGTGTCTAGGAGAGGAGACGGATCAACTCGTTAACCTCAGGGGCAGAAGAGGGAACAGTTACTATCTCGCGTGCTCTCTCTTCTCTCATGCATAGCTACTCAATGAAAAAAAGGGGGATAAAATAAATGAGAAATGAAATGAGACTCGATGACACCAAAAATTCGTGTTGTAACCACTGCCGCCAGCACCCTTTCTTGCAGCCGTGGCTGCTAGTGACAACGGAGACTCTCTAGCGACAAGTCGAGAGAGAGCCAGCGAAAAAAAGAAAATACAACAACCAGCCCTGCGGCAACGGCGCAGCAGTATCGTCGGTGGTCGCGGCAAGTGTCCTAGCACTCGGACACGCGTGTGCGTGCGTGCATGCGTGTGTTCGTTAGTTGTGTAACGAAAATGATAAAGCTAGATAGAGGAGAGTTGGGAAACCTCTCATTGCCGCTGTCGGCGTGCCCGGCTTGCCCTGGGGTATGTATGTAGCTTCCCCCTTCCGTTGTGCCCAGTCAAACGTGTGCTAAGCCAGTCGGCTGACTGGCCATGATGCCGCCGCTGCTGCTGCTGCTGCCGATGTCGATGATGAAGATGGAGATGGTAGAGAACAAAGGACGACGTCTCTTGTCCCTGCACTACACTCAACCCCCGAGCCGAGGGCACTTCTACAGGACCAGCAGGAAGATACATACTTTTTTTGACAATCGACTTGGCCGTGTCCGGCAGAAATATACGACAAAACGACAACAACAACAAACGACTGGCGATGAAGGGTCGCGAACTTCAATTTTTTTTAGAAAAATAAAACTCCAGCGATGACTCAAAAACAGCCCTCGAGCATAACAAAATTCAATCGCCTTATGTTTGTCTACAGTCCCTACGTCTACGGTTTACGATTGATCCTCCGACTATAAAAAGTTGGAGTCAACGTGAACAATCACGTCTTGTTCTTCCCACCTTTTTTTCACGCCGCCCAAAAACGATCAAGTACCATTCAAAACAGAAAAGAGAAATCAGGAACTTTTAATCAAAGACGAAAAATCAAGTT
Source organism: Turbatrix aceti (assembly GCA_963969345.1). NCBI lineage: Eukaryota > Metazoa > Nematoda > Chromadorea > Rhabditida > Panagrolaimidae > Turbatrix > Turbatrix aceti. The sequence goes on along the minus strand of OZ017767.1, from coordinate 11,266,571 downwards.
TTTTTAAATTTATTGCTCAACAATTGACAACGATTATCTAACGAAACGCGTGTTTGTTTAACTCTTTTTTGCTCGACTTGAATCACGGGAAAGAAAAAAAAAAGAATGAATAAATTTGATGAATAAATAACCTCTTGGCCCGGGTTCGGGTGGACTAAAATTAACCACCCAATCCCGGAGTGCATCAAAAAGCCGATTACTGCCTTACGCTATTTCCGGTACATTACCTATGACCATGCATGCCCCATTACGGTCGCTAGCATCCTTAAAAAATGTTAAAAGAAAATAAAAAAAATTAATTTTCTTCATATTTTTTTTTGAGTAAGCGGTCACTTGGATTGACGACAAGTAGTGACGTGACGTCAATGCTACAGCTCCTACTGCCGCTGTTGATGTTGTTGATGATGATGATGATGTTGTTGTGGCGTGGCGGGGCTCACATCAGGGCAGAGAGGACAGCAACTAAATTGTGAGAAGTGCGTGTAACTGATAAGCAAGAAAACACAATGACGCTAACATAGTACACACCCAGCCAAGAAAAAAAAGATACTGAGTGCAATTTTAAAGGGCTAATCAATTTTTTATCGTAATGCCAAAATTTAGCGAGTATTCGCGGTAAAACCTAAATTAGCTTTTTTTTTGTTAAAAAAAAAACTTTTTTCCATTTGAAATAAAAACAAACAGTTAGTTGCCGGAAATTACAAAACAATATTTTTTTCTTCTTTCCTAACTTTTTCATTTATGTCGGACGAAAAACAAAGAAAAAGTAAAAAAGTCATCTGGTGTAATAAGATAAAATGTAAAAAAATATGGAAAAGGAGAGGCGGAAAGCAGATGACTCACTCAACTCAACGAAAAAAAATTCAATTGAAAATATTTTTTTCCAAAGTTGTAAAAATATTTATTTAAAGAACAGAAGAAAGAGCACTGCACCTTTTCTGACACGAGCGCGTAGCGACGGTTAAAAATATAAAAATAAACATGAGTCCCCCAAAATAGGCCTATTTCAATGTTCCAGAAAGGGCTGCTAAAAAATATAAGAAAAAATATTTTGAAAACAACAATCCAGGTAAACGCGCACGACTGAGACTGGACTGTTGTGGTTGCCGTGAATCCATTGCATTCCCCTAGGCAACAACACACCCGACGACCCCAAGCAAGCCCATTTACGTCAGCAAGACAACCAACACCAACCACACCGCACCATGACTGTTCGATTCGGGTCTTACTACTACTAAAAATTTCTTTTCCCGACAGGCCCCGTGCAGACTTGTCCGCATTCCCGCAGAAACCAACCTACTACCTTTTCCTCCTCCTTCTTCTTACTCATATCAGGCGGGACTTACAACCTTCTTATTTTCTTTTTTGGAAGTTAAATTCTTAACATCCCAGACAGATGAATGTTTATGTTGTGCTCGTAATTAAACGTCTACAAAAAACAATTGTAAAAAAAGCAAAAAATCTTTGGCATGTTTCTTGAAATTTTTTTTCAGGAAGCAGATAACGTCGAAGCAAAAAAAACCGAAGCATGGTAACAATGTGTCCCAATGGAGTGCAAATTTACAAATTAACTTATTGTGAGACGGTCGACAAAGAACAAGGAACAAAAAAGCGGAAGCAAAAAAATGCTTCACAAAAGAACTACATAAATAGTATGTGCGTGCGCATGGTCATTTTAAAGTTTTCGTGTTAAGATCCAATGTTCTAGGGTCCCGGCACGAAAATTTAACAAATCTGTATTGATAAGCGTTTTAAAAATTTTTATTTCGTATCGAAATTAAAAATATCAAGTTTTACTTAAACAAATACACAAAAAACCCCCAAAAATTACATGTAACTATATGTAACGTTATACATGTAACGTGATGTTAATGATATCTGACAATCTCTTATGATATTTATACATCCTAATTCAGTCAACAACACACATAATGGGAGCAAAACCTGATTTTGCTCTGCCAAATTATAAATAATAAATATAATTAACCCCACGGGATCTGTATTTCTTACCTAACTGTGAATCATATTATATTACATATTTACACGTGGAATACCACACAGAATAATGGAATTTGTGTTTTGAAAAATATCGGAAAAAATATCAACATCAAACATCTGGAATAGCGAAAAAAAGTAAATGACTACACCAAAGTTCTTCAATCTAATGTAGGGCTAGAGCTATAAATATATTTATTCATTTTTGTATCCGATGTTTAGGCATCCTCCAGGGGATATGGATACGTACAATTTGGCGGCAATGAAACAATGAAAGGGGACAGAAGAGCGCTAAAAATATTACCCTTGCTCGCTATAAACACACCCAAATTGAACGTAACACTGGAAGTTCAACAATCTTAGTCGTGCACTTCGGAGCCCCGCTACTATCTATTGCGTCTAACAGAGGCAACAGCAGCAGCACCGGCCTTAATCGGGCCGATTGCATCGTAGTTGGAAAGTCAAAATGTATCCTGTTACCACGGAAAGTGCCGGGAATTTAAATAATCCTAGCAGACAGCTTTTCTACGGACTGGATTTAAAGTTGCCTGTTTTATGTTAAATAGAAACGTATGTATCAATGTACGTCAGAGACACAAGGTCAAATAAGATTAAATTTGGAAATATACTAATATATTGATTTATGATGCCAAAGTGCATCACAAATTCAACACATTAGACTATCATCAAAAAAGTGAAAAGTGGGGTCTTAATAATAATTTATTTTTTATGTTACAATTTTCGTGGTGAAACCGTTTTATATCGTACTCAGATTGTATCAAGGTATTATATCGTAATATTGTTTGTATTTATAAAAATGTTTGTAGTATACATCTACCATATTTTTAATTAAGTTGACAATAAGTATTTTCGTGTAAAGACCAAAAAGATTTCAATATTAATTTATATATTATAATATATGCATAATCTGTATCAGTATTGAATATTTTACATTATGTTATAATTTTATAAATTCCGCATAAAAATGCATAAAAATTATTATTTTCGTTCCAAGACCATGATTTCCGTAAAAGCCCCCAAAAATAGCCATAGACTTTTTTATTTTTGCCTTCGCTTATATTAAAAAAAGAGGACGTAAAATGTGAGAATTTATTCAGCACGATGCATGAATGTATGCACGACATGATAAGCGTCATAACCATAACTCTGCATTCATCTAGCGGCTATTGCGCTCTTGCGTGTGAACTCTACACTCTTATCGATGAAAAAAAAGAAAGCGGGACGGTCTCTTTTTTTTCAATGATAATGATTATAATAAGCTTGCTAAAATAAGCTTGTCTTTCTTCCGGCCTGATAAGCAAGATCTTTGTCAAGACAAAGAAAACACCGAAAAAAGGTAGGGTAATTTTGTGTCCACCCAAGACAAAAAAAATAGGGAAAGGTAAGTGGTTTGGAAAATTTTATTACTGTTGCTCGTGGAAAAGACCAAAAATTAGGAAAATGGGTGGGGAATGGAAAACATCGGCAGAATCTTTTTGATGCTATTTTTGGAGGAATTTGGGAGATTTTCGTTTCCAGTGACGGATTTTGAGTACAAAATAGGGGCTTCTTTCCGGCACATTTTCTTCGATAACCACATGGCTTTTCATGTTTGTCTAGACAGCTCGTGGCTCTATAATAGCTGTCAAGAAAAACCCAACCATGCCATGAACCTACAGACTTTTTGACGGCATCGCAACAATGAATTAGACACTTTTTAATCAAAGAATTATAAAAAAACGCACATTTTTCCAAGGATTTGGGGCTCTTTTCGACAAGCGTGTGTAATTAGACCCTTTTGCATTGAACAGCCAAAGGCTTTTTGCCATTCTTTGACCCCACAAAAAACAAAAAACGTCGTCGGCACGTGACTTGCCTTGCTCATTGCTGCCGATGCGAGCAAGGATTAGTCACTGAACAAACAAACACGAGTCCAAGTTTTTGGAAACGCACAAAAAGTAATTTTCACTGCAAGACCAAACCTTTTTTGTTCATGTCAGTCCACGCAAACAATTACAAATGTAGCAGGGCCTAACCCATTCGTACAAGGTGCGCGCTAAAAGCTTGTCAACTTCTAGTAATTACAGGTCGAAGTTCACCAAGCATCGATGCTATGTAGTTATACCCGCGTGACCATTTTAACATGCAATAAGCCACAAAATGCAAAAAGGAAGTAAAAAACCTATTTTGTTCGCAAAATGGATATAATAGGGCCAAATTTGCGACAATGGCGCAGTGGAAAAAATTTTAGACTGCAAAGACCGAAGGTTACGGGTTCAATTCTTCTTAAAAAAATTTTTTCTTCAAGTACCAAAAAACAAAATGAAACTCTTTTTGCAGAAAAATGACACTTTCCAAAGCCGTAGATCTAATTTGCACTTTTTTTGTGCAGAAAAAAGTTTTTTCATTAACGCATTTTTTTGAAAACAAAACCGAAATTCCCCCATTTTTGTTCGTATAAATGTACAAATTCTGCTTCCCAAGAATTGCCGGAATGTACAAAAAAAAATTTGTCTTTGGCATACAATCGAGCTTGTCTGCGTGCAGGCATGCATGTACGTAGGCCAGCCAGCCAAACCGGCAGTGCTCCAGATATAGCCGCTCAACACGCCACATAGTATCTAGTAAATATCTAGACTAATGTCTGTCTTCTTCGTCTTCTGAGACAGACGGCAGACATTAGTCTATCAACCATCCCATCTGGTTGTTTTACAAAAAAAACACGTAGCAGCAGCAGCTGTAGAAGCGGTATTGAACGAGAAAAAAAAAGAAAAAGAAAAAAAGAAGAGCCCGAGGGGAGATGGATGCAAAACGCTCCTGTTTTTTTTGCTGTCCATGTGAAGCGGAAAAAAATTAGAGCCACAAACTGACGGCGACGACGACAGACAACGAACGTGTAGTGGATGATGCCTGGATGGTCGAAAAAAATACGACAAGGATGGCAACAAACCGTCACCGCCACGCGATATGGGATGGCAGAAAGCGCACGCTTCTCATTTTCACCCTTAAATGAAAAAAAAATGTACACACACGAGACAAAATGAAATGATAAAATAAAAAAACCCGGCAACACGCCAGGATGAAAGAGGAATCGTCCCCTTCGCAGGCGGAAAAGCAAAACGGGACTACAACATTTTTTCGGCACACGAACAAAAGAGCCGCGTCGCCTGAAAAAAAAAGAAACTTCCTTCCTTTTTGGCGGCGGATTCTTTTCCATAAAATTTTTAAATTTATCTCTTTTCAGCTTGTGGGAGTAAAAAACAGACGCCAGGTGAAAAGCAAAGTTCATGCCTGGGTTCAAAAAAATACGAATCTCCATTAGGGACGGGCGAACGAACAGTCGTTTTTTTTGTTCGCGAACATATCCAAACACTTGCGAACATGTTCGCGAACAAACAAAAAACAGGTTGTTTTTATAATTTGTGAAAAATTTTGTTCCAGGTAAAAAAAACGTAAACTTGTACCCAAATTTTCGTTTGTTTCATCAGTTCGAAAAACCTAGACTTGTTCGCGAATGTTCGCAACAACCTGATATGCATTTATGCCTCAGGCCATGGCATTCACACTTTTAAGCATCATTGAAATTTAAACCCTCGGAAAACAGAGATCAAAAAACGTGGAAAGACCAACATCAAGAACAAACTTAAATAAATTCAAACAAAAACGTGTCTGCTGATCTGCAAAGACAACAACATCAATTTTTTCTGTCAAAAGGCTTGAAAAATTTCGAAATTTACAACCGTGTTTTTTAATAAATAATATTCACAATAAAAATATAGAGTAGCCTCACCGCAGGCACAAATTTATTGTCTCATAAAATATACTATACTTTGTTAGGCTCAAATCTTGAGGATTTCCGGTGAAATCCGCTGGAAAATGCAAGATCGAGGAAAATTCTAAAATTTAAAACAGATTGCAAACATGTGGAAACGATAGAACAAAATTGGTTGCAACTTGCATAATCAGATGACAATAACACGTGATCACTCACTCATGTGCACTTTTTTGAAATGCCGAAAGTGATTCATCCATCTAATGCATCATTTTGTGTTGTGGAAATAAAAAAATATTTTTGAACTTAAAAAACACACAAAACAAAAAAAAATTTGAGAAACAAAAAAAGCTGTCAACCAATTTTGTTGTACTTCAGGAAAGAAAAAATCCAAAAACGACTTCATTACCTTTTTGACCGATCAAGAACTACAAAAAAATTGCCAGGTGCATTCATGCATCGCGTCAATGACTTCCACATTACATTAAAAGTTCTTAAAAAATGCTTCAGCAATTTTTTCCAGAATAAATCAATTTTCAAACCTCATTTTAAAACTTTTTTAAATTCAAAAATAGCCCCACTTAGCCTCAAAAAAATACATATCTAAAATGCATCACCTCAATCAGAAAAAAAAATGTTTTCAACGAGGCGTAAAGGTGAGCAACAGGAGCAAAAACGCCTGTTTAGACGAAAGAACGCAGGTGAAGACGGAACGATGTATCGGATGATTTGTGGGTTGTCTTGAACGCAATCGCGATAAATCGATGTTCCCCCCGCCGCTTTTTTTGTCAATTTGCTGTCCGAACAACCAAACACAACTGATCTAAAAATCTATGACACATACACAATCGAGGCAAGGGGAGGTGAGTGTTTGTTTTTTCCTCCGTTTTTTTTCACATCAGCCACGTCGTTTGTCACCTACATTTATCATGCCTGCCAAAGGAAGAAAGAATGGGGCAGCTTCGAGCAAGAAAAGAAATAAAAGATGAATCAAAAAAATATAGTGCGAGCATGAAATTGGCTATTATGAATAAAATCGTTCCTTTGTTTGTTTTTAAATAAACAAAAAAATTCAAAGGCGCCGAAAGTGCCCTTTTTTTTGCAAAAAAATGAATCTATTATTTTTTCGATTGCGTTACCAAAAATTTTTGATTTCCTATTTATCAAATTAAAAAAAAAAAAAAATATAAAATTTTAAGAATATAAAATCGTTCTTTGCTCTTCTTTAAAAAATTTCAAGTTTAAAAAAATTTCCAACACTTTTGCTTCAAAAAAGGAAACCGGGAAGAAAAGAAAAAAACGAAATCGCTGTTTCTTTTCTTTTCTACCTGCTTCCGGTGAAATAAATCCAGTCTACATCGTCAAACCAAAAAAGGAAGTTCAGAGTCCTTCAATTGAAGCTTCAACCGAAAAAAACTCAGGGGGTCTAGAAGTTTGGGGTTGTTGCCAAAAAAAGTTTTTCTTTTTAAATGTAAAAAAATTTTAATGACTAAAATTTATAAATGTTTATTGCCTGGTTTTTGTCAAATAACATCAATTTTGACATCATTATTTTTTTTAAATTTACATTTTTTAAAATTAAAAAATAACATTTCCATTTCATTTTTTCAACTTTTTTCCCCATTTTATTGAAATGTAGAAAAAATTGACCCAGACACTTTATGAAAACCTACATTCAGCACGTAGTATAAAAGCTAAAAGTCGAGCGTAAAACACAATTTTCAGGATGAATGACTACGTACATTTTTTTCAATAAAAAAAATGAAAAGTCGGTTTGAATTATGACAAAAAGCCACACAACTTCACAAAGCCCGAAATAACTAAATTTCCGTTCAAACCACCGCCGCAAGTGTTCAAAGTCACGAGCAGGTCGTAAAATTCGCCTGTACGCATTCTTCTGTTCTTTTTATTAATTTTTAGCCAAGGTTTAGTGCTTTTTTGCACCAAATGAAAATGTTTTATGGAATTTTTTTCTAAAAAAAACAAGTCAGCAGATAAGTCAAAGACTACTGCTGCAAGTCGTCCGCTTTGTTTTACCTGATAAATCGGAAACAAATTCTGTACAAGCTTAAAAATAAATTTTGTTCAAACTCAAAAAATTCCCAGAAATTTTTTTTGCGTCCATAACTCATTTTGACAAACTAAAATTAACGATAATTCGATTTAAAAACCCTCCGTCAAAAATAAAAAAAGAACATTTCCGTGAGACAGGCAACGCGTGACGCGAACTTTGACGTCAACAAAAAAATTGAATGAAATTATAGATCTTCGCAAAAAAATAATTTTTTTAAGGAAAATAAAAAATTTTTATTTTAAAATTAAAACAAAGGATAAAAAATATCACATCAGTCATACTGCGTGCGCAAGCAAGCATTGTCCTCCTTGTGCCGCCGCCGTCGCATCCCTCTCCACATCTGTTATTGACTCAAGGGATTTGGTGTGAGAAAAAAAAATTTGGTACCACGAGACCCCTCCAAGTGATCAATGAGGAAGTCGCGGGAAAATAAAAAAAATGGACTGAAAAAAAAGAGAGGGGGTCATGCGCTGCAAACAAGATTGATGGATAATTTTTTTAAATGAGGAAAAAAATTTTTTTTGCACTTTTAGGAAGTTTTTTAAAAGTCATTTACTATTTTGACTTTCTATAGACGTCAGCTCTGTACAAATCAAACCAACCTGTCACGCACTAGTTCAAATCCAATAAAGGTAAATTACTTCAGAACGAAAATTTTGTAGTACCTAAAAAAGGTTTTTCCTTGAATGAATGGAAATGACGAGTGCGTGCCCCGCGCAATGGGTACATCAGAAACGTATTCGTCAGACAATAACGCAAAATTCAAGAATACAAAAATAATAAAACCTAGGACCGACGACGGGAGCCTTTGTAAGCCAAAAAGCAATAAAAAAGGGCCAAAAAACATCGACCTCCGGGAATTCTTCAAAAAACGGTTGCAACAAATAATTTCCAACTTCAAATACCAAAAAAATGCACATCTGTTATTTTTTTTACTCTTCAGCCTTTTTTTCTCCGGCATTCCATGAAGTCCTGTGTTCGCATAAAAAGGGCAGGAAATAACCAATCACAAATGCATACACATGACATTGACAATTCACAAACCGTCAACTGTGCTAACAAGTTTTAACGACAGACAACAGTGGAGGGGGCTTCATGGTACATACATATTGTCACAATTTCCTCATTGCTTTTTATTCATTTAAAAAATATTTTTTTGTTCAGTGTCGTGGATTATGGAAAAAAGTGTATTTTGGTCGCGTTGCAAAAAAAAACTAAAAAAAACTGCAAGGAAAAGGGCAAATTTATTTCAGGATGTAATATATTTATTCAAAAAATCGCAACGGTGAAATTTATAAAAAAAAAAATAACACCTAATGAATTTCTTTGAATAAAACCAAGGTATAAAAAAGAAATACATTTGTACCAGCCCTTCCAAATGTTCTCTGACTATTTCTAGAACAAAGTAAGAAAAAGTACGTAAGCCGAAATCAACAGAGGATTAGTCAGCGTAAAACACTGACAATTTGTTGATTACAGATAATATGAAGTTTGTATTCGCCAAACCCAAGCGTTCATGCATCAGTACTGTGTTCATCGATGCGCAAGATGAATTCTAACGACAAAAACATACAACACTACTTTTAGATAAAAAATTATTCAAACGGTGTGCAACTTGTTCACAACCGCGTCTGAACAACGTGAACGCTATTCCGAAATAGCGTCCACGTTGTTCGGAAAAAAAAACTGATCCCGTTTGCCTATATGACGATAAAAATATGATTTGTGATCGATCGGGCATTGTTAAACATAATTTTTTTGATTCAGCGTGAACAAAAGCCAGAATAGTGCGTCATAACGCAAAAATCTATCAAAATTCATAACGAAACATTATACAACAATCGATGGTAGCGTCACAGGAAGATTATCGCCAATATTCAATTTCCGAAAAAAAAATGAAATAATGTTTAGGGATCTGATACCCAAAAAATCATTACTCCTGTGACTCAAATCACCAACTTTTATATAAACAAAAACTACAACAAAAATCCAAAATCAACAAGTTTTGAACTTGTCAGTAGTGAACACCTTCGGACAGTGAGACATTGGTGGCGGAGACGGCAGCTCATCAAATTGGACAAATTGGAAGCGAGAAAGCGCATTCATTTCAGCGCTCAGGCTCGACTCGGATCCCGGCAAAATCTTGGAAGACGAAGACGAAGAAGGAGAAGGCGAAGAAGGACTGCCGGACTGCGTGACTAACTCGGAAGGCGGCACAGCCTGCGTCGGAGGAGGGGGAGGGGGTACTGTGGGTCGCTTCGCATTTCCACCCATGATCCGAGATATCATAATGCTGAAGAGCAAAAAGCAAGGATTTGTAAGACGTAAAAAATAATAAATTCTCGAAAAAAAACGACAGGTGAAATCTGAATGGTTTGAAAAATTTGGAACATGCGAATTACGATTCAGGTCAGAAAAGGTGTGCACATTGCGCGCATAAAAGACACAAATTTTTCTGTAAAAAAATTAGATAGACAGAAGAAAAAAAAAACTCTAAAAAAAGACTTCCGCTGCGGTCAAAAAAAACTAAGAATAAATAGATATCAAAGTTTTTTCATCTTCCCTAAGGACTCCTAAATTACAGCTTTAACGGGTGAATTAGACAGTACGAAAAACCAAAAAAAGAAGATTTACTATGCCGCAGCCATGGCAGCAGCAATAAAGAACGCAAGCTCCGCCATGCATCCTGCGAGCTATTTGACTAGTGGGTGGCGAAATCTTCCAGAAGATTGCAACCTGGGAGAAAATCTCTGGAAATTCTCCCAAAATCTCCCTGATGACCCAGTTTGCCAAAAAGCATTCAAAAATGTTTCCCACCTAAAAAAATTACTGAACAACATAAAAATCAAAACAAACAGTTCTGTTCTGTTTTAGACGCATTGCAAACGCATCTGTGTTTGTAGCGATTTATAAAAACACGGTTTGATTCTCCCACTTCGCCACTCTGCTGCGAGCTGCATCCCGCAAGCCTGATCGCTGGAAATGCATTCTCATGTCAGTGGTGTCAGCGTACGGCACCTCGTTTAAATATTTGACTGTACTGTTCTGTGAAAAATAATTTTTTTGTCATTGAAGATGAAAAAAAACCGCATAAAAAAATAAAAGTCAAAAACACTGGCTTTGCTAATACCTACCTGCATCACCTCTTATTATATCGCAAAAAAAGTAACTGTAACATAACTATAAAAACTTCTTTTTCGCTTTTGATATTTTTTTACCCCCAAATACATATGTATCTCCATCTTGTGAGTTTCAACAAAAATATATACATACATCAACGTCGAATAATATATTTGGGCTTCATCCAATTAGGCTACCTTCTCGCTATTCATGCTTCAGAAACAGTGTTGTCGGGTACCCGGACCGGAACCGGCCGGTTCCGGGTACCCGAACCGGAACCGAACCGGTTCCGGTTCGGGTACCCGAAAAATTTATTTTCGGTTCCGGTTCCGGTTCCGGGTACCCGAAAACATCATTTTCGGTTCCGGTTCCGGTTCCGGGTACCCGAAAAAATTATTTTCGGTTCCGGTTCCGGTTCCGGGTACCCGAAATGCCGGTTCCGGGTACCCGGATTTTAAAAATGAGTTCAAATGACGGAAAAAACGAGCTCTCAGAGTGAAAAAAAGCGCTTAGAAATCGGTTATAAGTTCATATTCTAAGCAATTTTTTTCATTTTGAACACTTTTGTAACGAAAATCCTTCAAATTTTGTTTCGCACGCGGTTTGAAAAGTTCCGGTTCCGGTTCGGTTCTTCGGTTCCGGTTCGGGTACCCGAATTTTCTACTTTCGGTTCCGGTTCCGGTTCCGAGTACCCGAAAAATTCATTTTCGGTTCCGGTTCCGGTTCCGGGTACCCGAAAAATTTATTTTCGGTTCCGGTTCCGGTTCCGGGTACCCGAAAAATCAGGATTTCGGTTCCGGTTCCGGTTCGGGTACCCGAAAAATTTTCAGAACCGACAACACTGTTCAGAAAACACGATATGTCCTAAATACTAATCCAACGCACGTGGTAAAGGTTGCTAATGTGAGCACAGTAAAGGTTATTTACTGTACAGACCAACAATAAAGTGCCCCCAATCGCACACAAACACGCACATTGAGACAATTGGATTTATGAAAACCGAAATATGATTACCTATTTTTTCGTTTTTGATTCCCGGGCAGCAGAACTATCCTCAGGTATCCTCCAGGGAAAATTTTGGTACATAAAACGAACAAAAATGTAACATTTTCTTTGTTATTTCCGTTCGGAAAAATTATTTTTGCAGGCAAACAGAAAAAAACTAACTTTTTCCTTTTCCTGGTTTCCTGGCTGACATATATGGTAATGACCCATTCATCACCGTACATGCACACTCCCTCAAAAATGCAAAAAAAAATGCCAGATCAATGACGACACAAAAAAAAGCACGATCGCATGATTTCATCCAGCAGCCACAAAATACAACAACATCAACACCACAGATTTTGATGAACAACAAATGTTGACACTGTATCCATTTGTTTGCCAAGCCAGATCGACACCGCACTACATCCCATCATCAAAACCTAAAAGCCGATCAAATTATACCTTTCACCGACTTCACAATCTTCTTCAACAACTTTTTTTTAATATTTATATTTTAATGAGGGATTTGGGACTTCCTCCCCGCGAGCGGAAGAGGAAGTCTCAGAAAGAGGAGAAAGAAGGTAACTGTTATGATGACTTACTTTTTTATTACACATCAGCATCGAGGAGGACAATAAATGAAATCAACTGACTGCAAGCTAGAAAATAAGAGAAAAGGAGGGGAAGAGGTTGCACGGGGCGTACAAAATAAACACAATGTTGCTTTTTTTGGGGTTTCCGATTAAAATTAGTGGATTACATCTTTTTCAAAAAATTAAAATTAAATTTTTTTTCAAGTTTTTTCAAATTCTAAAAAATAATCAAAAATCTTTTAAATTTGAAAATTTGAAAAACAAAAAGAAAAAAAAAATAAAAAAAAAATCAGACGACGACAAAAGTCACGCGCACGCTCACATGCGCAACAAATCCGCGGTTTCGATCAAAGCAATCAAAGATGGTCGGCCGTAGTCCGGCGGGTTGAAAAAGTACCCCGATACCTTTGCAAACAAACAAATTGGTGCGGTTGGAACTAACTTTTTTTTCCGCGTGGTAAAAAATAAACAAAAATTTATAACGCGCGCACTATTTATTAAACAAAAAAACGGATACATGTCAATTTCGTCTGGCAGTGTTAGCAATTTGGAACTTTTTATGCTCATTGACGTAAGAGAGCAAAAAATGCACACTGTTGGGTTTAAAGGTGCACGTTTTGCAGAAAAAAACGCTTGGAGTGTTCAAAATTTGGTTAATAAAATGCCAAAATACATTTTTCTACAAAATTTTTTTTTTGTATCTGCAAAATATTTTTGTCAGTCATTTTAGGATTTTTTTTACTCTTGTCAGGTGCGCCAAAATTAGGGGGTTTGGCTGGTACATATGTGGGATTGGGCATGCGCGCGGAACACCTTTGCCCGTATTTTTCCTGTCAGTCTGCAAATTTTTCACACCAAAGCATCAAATCCAGAGCACCATCTCTTCCCAGTCGTAAATCATAACCCCCTCTTTCAAAATATCCAATGCATATAATATTTATTTTCCCCAGTGTTGGAAAACATCAAAAAAATGTCCTATGTATTAAATATAAAAATGAATGATTTAAAAAAATCTAGAAATAAAAATCGTACAAATAACGTGGCTCAAAAAAATTTTTGCAAAAAAACTGTTTTTTTGTTTTTAAAAAATACCGTAATGAACCATCGTTTTTTTTCTTTTTTTTTGGGTGAGCATTTTTAACACCTACTGCTCGGATTACGATACAAAAGAAAAAAATACCAGAACCGTAATTACCTATTTATTTAATGCGAGTACTTTGAAATGAAAAACCGGCATTTTAAACCCAAAAAAAAAGAAAAAAAATTATTCCTGATGTATGATCACACCTCGGCGCCGGCGACAGCTGCACAATCTCCTCATGTGCCGGAAAGAGAGGTGTTATAAAAAAACAACGCGCAAGACGGGAAAAAGAAAAAAAAGTAAGCGGTTGAGAGACAAAAAAAAAGTATCAAGTACACAAATTAATGGCTTTCGCTGACGTCTGTGTTGCTAGGACAACACTTGGAGGAGAATTAAGGCTTGCTTGGCCTGTCGCGACGCGGCACGTAAAAGTAAAACAGTTATCAGATTATCACAGGAGTGCACGCAGCAAAAACACACACCAGGACAGGGAATGGGAAAGGGATTCGATTCTGGAAAGAAGGCCGCCGTGGCCGTGGGGATGCGTGATAATCTCTCACAGAAAAAAAGGAAAAAAAGAAGCCATATGTACCATGAGCCCGGTGTGCGTGGCGCCGAATGCGATGGATGGCTTCATCCCGTGTCCTCTGATGCTTACCAGTCATCATCTCGACAGCTTTAGTCATTTTTGCCTCTTCTATTTTGGTGTAATGTCACCGGAAATGCGTAAAACGTACAAAAAATTACAGCAAAGAAAATAATTACACAAAAAAAAACGAAATTAATAACAAAATTGCAGGCAAAAAAAGAAACGAAAACGGAAAATGTAAAAATCGTTAGGGTCAAATACCCAAACGTCATGAAAAAAAAACGTAAACAGGATAATATTCAGATAATTTTGACGCAGATTTCTAAAAGTAATGTTGATGCGTATAAATTACCGTAGTCGAGTAAAAACGTTTTGCAACGAAAAGCGGAACACAAAAAAGCATTTCCAGACAAAATCAACAGTTTTTTAGTAAAAAATGTTACTTTGATCGCAACAATTTTTACAATAACAGAAACGATACTTTTTTAGCCTAAAAATTTAGGTAACTCATTTTGTGCCAATTTTGTCCTTTTTTGCATCAACGTTGCACTTTGCCACCTTAAAAACCGTTTACACGGATAAAAACCGCACAGAATCCCAAACAAAGCAGTCTACTCAAAAAAAGCATATCAACGCCTAATTCTTATAAAAAAAACAAGGCATAAGACAGCAAAAATCATCAAAAAAGGCAACACCCAATCCCTCCCCAGGGCTTCCCTTGTCAATCCACGTAGCTATCAAAACAAACATACAACAGCGTCATCAGCCGGCAGCCAAAACATAACATACATTCAGAATAGAATAAAAATAAATGCCCCAAAATAAAAAAAAAGAAGAGTAAAAATGAAAGAATAAAAAAAATTTACGATTCTCGCGCGCAGTCAAAAGCTCTGGCGTTCTGTGTCGAAGTTTTACATAGCGGCGCAAAATTTTTTGCAGCATTTTTCCAAGCTCCGCTTTCTGATTCTGGTTTTGGTTTTTTGCAGCATCTTTTCTACCCATTTGGCACTGTTATTTGCAATATTGATCTAATCTACCATGTCAGATTCCGAACCCGAGCTTCACGAAAGTGAAGCGTCAATTTTGTTTTCCCGGGACACGGAGCGTGAATTTCGACGAGTTTATTGCGGCAAAAAAGAAAGTTTGCCCTATAACGTGGAAACCGAGCGACAGAGTAGGTTTTTTGATAGCAATTTAAAAACAATTATAAAAAACACAATTGTTGGACAACTTTTTTTTTTGGGAACATAAGTTTAGGCTGAAATACAAATTTTTATTCATTTGGTGTTTTTTAAATTCTAAAAATGTTTTTATTGAAAAAATCTACAGATAAAACTGACTGAAAAGATTTATTTTTTAAGAAATTACTATTCGTCGTCGAAGTAACGTTTTTTTCCGTTCAATTTCTTACTCTTGTTTGTCAGATTTTTTCGAATAACGTTTTTTGTTCGCAGTTTTTTTCACTTTTTACTAATAAACAATTTCTGTCCATTTTTCAGTCCGCAAACTGGAAGTCCAAGTAGCCGAAGCCAACGCCAAAATAGCCCACCTCCAGCGTCTAATTGAGGTCGGTAAAGCCGAAACCAACGGCCTACGTGTAGCCGAACGCGAGGCCTTCGAAAAGGTCAAAATCCTTGATCGCGAAATCCAAACCCTCCGCGCAGAACTTCGTCGTCTCAAGAAACTGGAGACCGAGTTTGAACACGAAAAGTTGACAAACGGATTTACTTTTTCCAACTACCGTGCCGCGCTTGCCAAATACCGTACATGGTACGAGTACTCCCTGAAGCAGCTTGAAACCGTCCGTGACATCCTCAGGGAGCACGGAAAATGGACGCCAGAAATTCAGTATCGTATTTTTTTCTCCTACAAGGGTTTGACGCCGATTGACATTGCCGATGGTGAGTTTTTGAACATTTTTTGGGGTTTTTTTTTGACATAATTAGTGTTTTTTTCAGATGATGTGGCCACCCTGGCTGAAGGCTCGATTGTGGATTACAAGGGTATCGATGACGTCGAGAATATCTGCTCTGTCGACGATTTTTTGCGTTACAAAAGTGAGTTTTTCTATCATTTTTTTTGCGTTTTGAAACGTTATTGCACATTTTTCTGCGTCAAAATGTTTTTTTATCGTAAAAATTTGAAAGTTGTTATTACGTTACTTTTTATGGTCAGATTTTAGAAAGTAACATGAAAAAGTGACCGAATTTGTGTTACTTTTTCGTATTACGATCGTAATTACGATTTTTTTGGTTTCAGAATTTTTTTTTTCAATTTTTTTGCCTAAAAATCCAATTCTTGGTACAAAAACTCGTATCATATTTATGCGTATTTTTCAGACACCTCAACCCAGACAGACTACGTCTCGGATGACTCCACAGCCTCCCATACCGAGTCCTCAACGGGATCCGTAATTCCCTTATCATCAATCCGGATGCGCGACGACGAACTCAACTTCCTGGATCTTCGTGACCGTATTCAGCGACTCGAGAGTGAAAATGTCGAACTCAAAGAGAAGCTCTACGTTGCGCGGGCCGCGGTAGCCGACCGAGCGGTGCTGAACGAGGAAAACAACGCTCTCAAGTCTCAGATCGAAGTCCTGACAGAGTCCAACAATCGTCTGCTCACGGACCACGAACAACTCCTCGAATCCGTCCAGAACGGCGTGTTCACCGAACTCACGGGCCCGAACAACCGACTGACTTTCCGCGAAGTCATGGACAAGGTTCTCAGGACGACGAAGCAGAACACGACTCTTCTGAGGGAGAATATCAAGCTCGAAGACCAGGTGAGGTCTCTCAGCAAGGCTAACTCGCAGCAGTCGGGCGATACAACCGCTTTGGAGGCTGACAAGTCTGTTCTGCCGGTCGGGGACGAGTCTACGATGCATCAGACTGCGACGGACTCCACCGTCTTCTGTCACATGAAGGTCAACCCCAGAGTTGTCGCTTTTGAGGAGTATGAAGAACGGGAGCAGGCGAAGAAGAGAAAGCTGGTGGGTTTTTTCGTTGCAAAAAAATTGTACCACATTTTTTTAATTTTAAATTTATAAAAAATATCATCTTTCAAAAAAAAAAATTTTTACAATTTTTTATAAAAAAAATAACTTCAAAAGTTCATTTAATTTTTTATTTGTTTTAAATTTGAAAAAAAAACATTTAAAAAAATTTTTGACATTGTAAAAAAAAATTTGTTTCTAGTAAATAAATGTTTCTAATTTGAAAAAAAAACATTTAAAAAAATTTTTGACATTGTAAAAAAAAATTTGTTTCTAGTAAATAAATGTTTTAAATTTGAAAAAAAAACATTTAAAAAAATTTTTGACATTGTAAAAAAAAATTTGTTTCTAGTAAATAAATGTTTCTAATTTGAAAAAAAATATTTTTTTTTTTTTCTTATTAGATAAAAAATTTTAATTTATATAAAAAAAATTTGAAAAATCAGGTAAAAAATTGGATTTCGAAGAAATTTTATTCATTTTTTCAATATTTTTTTCTTTTCAGGAAGAATGCCCTCCCTCCTACGACCCCCAACCCCTCTTCGAAGCCCTCGAAGAAGTTCAGAAACTCAAAAACGAAAACGAGCGTCTGAGCAAATCAATGGAAAAGTCGGAAGCCATTCAACGCGAATTCGTCCGTCGCTACCGCGAGAGTGTTCGCCTCATCACGGGTTACGATATCAAGATGCGAACTGAGGAATACGTCGAAGCAGCCCCGATCTACGACTCGCGTAACCAATTTTGCTTCCAGCGCATCGAAAAGAAGTGCTCTCTCCTCGAAAACGAATACGTCAAAAAGTGGTCGTCTGTCTTTGACAGGTACCTGGCTGGCATGGATTCCCTGCCGTGCTTTACGGCCGGCGTCACCATCGAGCTTCGGAGGAGTCAGCTGGCTGACGAGTCGACTGCTCTTGGCACGACTTTGGACGCTTGAAGATGGAGATTTTGTGCCGTAATGTGCGATTTGATTTTGAGCACTCTGTGGTCTTATTTTTAATGAACGCGGGAGGATTTGCAAAAAATTGTTTTGGTTGGTGTAAAATAGAAATCAGGGACATCTGGGCGGGGTTTGGAGGCAAGGCATAAAGCCGGCCTAAATTTTCAGGCCGAAGCCGGGCCGGGGCCGCGGCCTATTTTTTGAAAAAAAATTTCATGCTTTATTTTAGGGTTATTTTCGCAAAAATTTGACCAAAGCCCGACCGGACGTTTTTTACACTTTCAAATGTTTTGAGCCAAAGTTGTAGAGGACCCTAAGGGCAGTCTATATCCGCGATATTAGATTTTTGAAAAATCGGATTCTGGAGATTTGGCTTCAGATGTGTTTTTCATAAAATACGATGGCCCGCAAGTCGAATTCGTCGAAACTGTCTACAAATTGGCATACGGGGGTTTCGGAGGACAGGGAATACGATGGCTTACTCAGATTTTTCAAAAAACACCTGCAAGTATTTTTTATTGAATTTTGCCGTCATAAAATCGGTTATACCGCTCGTAAAAAAAATATTCAGACCCTGGCACCTATCCTGTCTGAAAGAGCATTTTTTTCTGGTCGGAATTCAATTTCTTTTTAAAAAACGTAGTTTCCGCCTGGCCTTTGGGGTCTCGATTTGTCGTCAAAACGACCAAAAAACCCCCTTTTTTGCGCGTGCGCACTTCCTGCCATGTTTTTGAGGGGGTTTTTTGGCTGTTTTGACGACAAATCGAGACCCAGAAGGCCAGGCGGAAACTACGTTTTTTTAAAAGAAACTGGATTCTGACCAGAAAAAATTGCTCTTTCAGATAGGATGGGTGGCATATTTACATATTTCATTCAATTTTTTCAATATGATGTTCAAGTCGGGAAAATTTTTCCCGCACTACGGGGGACGTGGAGCAAATGTGAATTTACCCTGCCGTGAACCCCAAACACGGCGTACCATAGCGAAATTAATCGTAGGCACTTAACTTGCGATGGTCAATTTTTTCGTTTGAACGAATTTTTTACATTTTGCGATTTTTTCTCTCGCAATTTGGGGCTATTTTAAGACGCACTCTGTGGTCCGATTTAGGAACAAGGTGAACGGCGCGACCCCCTAATTTTACAACTTCAAATTTTTTGTGCCAAAGTTGCAGGTGGCCGGGGGGAGGTACAGAGATAATTATTGAAATAAATTGTCTAATTAAAATGCACCCGAATACGGTCTTGCAAACGCATGTCAATTTTTTTTGCTGTTATTTACTGCCTCGGACAGACAAATGCAAACAAAAGTCAAAAGAAAATGTTTTACAAATTTGTTCTTTGGGGATCCGAACCTGATCACGCACACCAGTCTTTTTTTCATCAGCAATACCAGGAGTACCGTATTTTGATTATTCTTAACAAAATTTAGTCTCTACGGATAAAAACTTGGTATTTGAGTAAACGCCACTACAAATGTAACATGTGTAACGATTGGTTGCTATTTTTTGGAAAAAAATTCGAATATAAACAAAACGGATAATTTCGAGCCGGACCTGGGCCTAAAAATTATGCCCATTTTTATGTGAAAAAACTGATTCCTGTCATGGTTTCCCAAAAAAATCATTTTTTCACACCGTTGTACAAAGCATTAATTTTATGCGGATGTGATATTTACAACATGCAACGACAAAGTGAACTCGGTTTCATCTGCATGCGTGCATAATTTTTGCCTACTTTTGAGGGTTTTCTATTGTCAAAATTTTTAATTCATACTTGTGATTTTTTTTGTGACTTGTACCTGAAAGAAGAGAAAAAACGCTTTTCCAGGGCCTGGTTTGTGGTTCTTCTTAGGCTCTGCTTGACATTTTACTTTTAGGATGATTTTCCCTCCAACATGCCATCCTTCCGGGCGTTATCGCTACGTGATCTTAATCCTAAGCCTGTTATGCCTGACTTCGGTGTGCTCGAATCAGCGGGCTTACAACTTCACCGTCATCTGCATGTCGCCTCCAGCCGGCAACTCTTCTTCGTCATCCTTCATCCCTCGATCGGATGTTCCAGTCTACAATTTTAACCAGTCCGAAAAAACATTTCTGATGTGGGCCGTCGCAGTTGGTTCAATTCTCGCGACTTTTCCATTCAATGTTCTTTTCACAAAGTTTGGCGCCCGATACGTGTTTTTCGGAGCAGGCATTGTGTCAGCGGTCACGACTCTAATCCTTCCGGCAACAGCGAGCTGGGGATTTGGATACTTCCTTGCTGCCCGGTTTGTACAGGGAATCACATTCGCCGCGGATTTTGCAGCTATCGGCATTGTTGTCGCTCATTGGGCTTCGCTCAAGCAACAGGCTGTTTTTATGGGGTTGCTTACTTCGTTTACGCCTTTGTCAGAAATTGCTACGAATCCTATTTCTGGAGTGGTGGGTTTGTTAGAATATCTGATTATATAATTTGTGAAAGATTTTGCCGTAGGAAAAAATCCGTACAGTAAAACCAAAAATAAAAAAATTTGGCAATAACAAAATTAGTTTTTTTCATATAAAATAACTAAAAAAAATTCATTGTTCCACAAATCAGCGTTTGTTGATATTTGTGTGATTTATTTATTTATTTATTTATTTATTTCACCATTACTCAGTGGTTAGTTATCATTAGACCAGATGTTAGGAGGCACAAATGACGTCCACGTAGGCGTAAATGTCTCGATTCGTTTTGGTCGCGATTTCTTCTTCCCATCGTCGCTGTGGTCTGTTTTTCGTCTTGTTGAACAATTTGTGTGATATAAACTTCTAATTTTGGCATAAAAAATTACTCAAAAAATTACTAATTGTCGCCGCCAGCGAAGTCGCTGGCAACGAGCTCTTGCCAGTTGTCAGCGACAAGCGCTCCCGGAAGCCCCCCGATCCCCCCGAATCGGCCGGATACATATCCGGCCGCAAAGGGGGTATATATGCGCTTACGTTTTGCATTTTTGATGTGCTTGGATTGAATAAAGAAAGAGCTTTCTACTCTCTCTCTTGGATCGATTGAAATGGTGCAATCGGCTAGTGGACCCCTGCGTACCACTATCGGAGTCGGTGTCAACTTGATGCGCTCCGTTTCCTATCGACACCAGCGAGCGCTGAGGGGGGGGAGAAAGGGAGGCGAGGGAGGGGTGCGTACGCACACTTGCTGCATGTGTGTACACAGGCAGCAAGGAGTAGGCAGCAAGCATGAAAAGCGCAAAAAAGGGCATTTATGTGATCGACAAATTGAACAAAATAAATCAAGCCATAGGAACAACAAAAAAGGGGGATAAAAGGAATATCACATATTAGAAGAGCGAAGGGATCCCGATCTGTTGTTCTTTATTACCTGTAGGGGAAAACACGTAAGCCTCCCGTGCTTGAAGATCCCAAAAAAAGAGATTTGTTTCCAGTTTGGCAGAAACCCATGAGTTGCAATCCGAAAAAAACATGCAAATCAGGGAGACGATGTTGTCATGAGAAAGGTGGCTGATCGGTCAAATGAATTGCTGAGAGGCAAGATGCTGAAATGCGTAAATTCTTGGATGCGAAATTCGCTGTTTTCCGATGACGATCTTCGACGGTCGGAAGCCGGTCGTGATATAATTATCGATGGCTCCAGGTAGTCGTTGTCGTTTATATGATGCAAAATAGCCCGGACTTCTTTGGATGCCCGTGGAATTCGCATGACTCGGGCATGATCAAGATACTTTGACATTGAAGGTTACAGCGATTTCGTCGATGGCGTCCTGAGTCGAGAAATAGATTCCAATCTGTCCCAGAAAAATTTTGGAACAACAACAGGCTTCGCGGGCATTGGGAACGTTTTCTACGGGCGGCAATGGGAACATTCTGCGGCGCTGGGAAAGACTCCCTTTCTTTTGTGTGCATCGTTCACAACTTTCGTGCGTCTGATCGCTCTGGCTCCCCCCCTCTCCCCCCCCTGAGCGCGCGCTGGTGTCGATAGGAAACGTCGAGCATCAAGTAGAGGCGACCCGCACTATCGGGCGGCAGCGCGCGACTCTACGCTCGCACCTGGCCCGCCTCGCGGCCGTCGAACTCAACGTGCCGGACGATCCGGCGGCCATCGCACGCCTCTACCTCGACCTCAAGGGGCTCGATTTCAATATCCAACTTCACACCGAGAAGTTGGACGACTCGGTGGACGCCTGGCGCGGCATCATCCGCGGCCTGTCAGCGGACGACGCGTACGACGAGGCCCAGCTTCTGGACCAGTGGCTTACCGGCACAGCGACGATCGAGAGCCTCAACGACTGCTTCGGTGACGCACACACCAAGCGCAACGACATCGCGACGCACCTCGCCGAATTAAACTCGCGCCACATGGTCTTGACGACGCGTCCTTTGCGCACACCATCGGCCTCGATTGCTGAAGCCTCTCCGCCACCCGAGACCAAGGTTCCTACATCTACGGACCTGAACCAGGCAGCAGCACAGCAAGTCGTGCACCCGTCGGCCCCGCCGTCTTCCGCTCCGCCAGCTCCAGCTGCCGCACCCGTCGACTCCGCGGTTCCTCCGGCATGGGCCAGCCATGCCCCCTCAGGTCAGTTCCACGGATTTTCTTACGCACCACAACTCATGCCGGCTTACCCCGCAGGCACGTTCTATCAACCCCGACCCGGCGTGACCGCCGCGGCTCCGCCACACATGGCTCCGATCACCTCCGCTCCGCCGTCGATGGTCATCAACGGACAGCATCCGTTCATGACTTCGCACGGTCCGCAGCCTACGGCCCCTCCGCTCACGGCAACTACGGGTCTGCTTTCCTCGGCCACGCAGCACACGGCACCGATCGGGCACTACACGGGCGCGCCACAGCACGTGGCCCCGTACGCTCACCCAGCAGTCAGGCAGCACGCAGCAGCAACGGGGCCACCGCCGCTTCCTCAGCGCCCCAGCGAATGGTCGCGGCTTCCTCGCATGGAGCTACCTACGTTTGATGGCTCGCCCTCCAAGTTTCTCCACTTCTGGGAAACTTTTCGGGTCACCATCGACGCTAGGCCCATCCCGTACGTCGAGAAGTGCACGCTCCTCTTCTCACATCTCAAAGGAGACGCAGCGCTTGTCGTGGACGGTCTCCAGCCAAGCGAAGAGACTTACGCCATTGCTCTGCAAACCCTGCGAGAACAATTCGGGCAAGTCGAAGACGTGAGCGAGGCTCTGCATCAAGAACTCGCCGACATCCAACCGTGCCCGCCCAACGCCACGTACCTGCAAATACGCGTCACCCTCGGAAAAGCAGAACGACTTCTACGTCAAATGAGCACGCTCGGCGAAGACACCGCTCACCCGCAGCTCCTCCGCATGGTCGAACGCCTAGTGCCCTCAGACTTCTTGGCCCTCATCTGGGACAAGTGCGATGGACGCCGGACACTCGATGACGTCCGTCGCATTGCCCACCAACTCTTGGCCTCGCGCGTCCGCATTGGACGACAACACCGAGACCCCCTCGCAGTTCAACCGCACGTAACCACCTTGGCAACAGCTATCCAACCCACCCACCAGCGCAGGAACCCGAAAGCCACTGAACCACCACGTGATGCCACGGACGGCGCCGCTAAACCACGCCGACCGTGCCTCTTCTGCAACGATGCAGCCCACAGCACGACCCGCTGCACCAAGGTGGTCGGCAGTGAACAGCGAAAAGCACGCATCCGCGAGCTGCGTCGCTGCTTCATCTGCCTGTCGGCGGATCACTTGTCCACCGGCTGCGACAAGCGTCAACGTCCGTGCCGCTCCTGTCACAAAACTGGGCACCACCTGGTACTTTGTACCCCCAACAACGACACAACGAGCGGCACTGTTGCTCCGGCGCCAGCACCGGCGGCACAAGTGACCACAACGACGCTGTCATCGGCGAACACCTACTTGCCGTTGACAACCATCCGCGTCCATCATCACCAGACCAACGCTGACGTTATGATGCTCCTCGACTCGGGCAGCGAAGCCAGTTTCATCTCTACGACATTGGCAAAGTCTCTCAACCTCCCAGTCCTCGACGACACCATGCTCACGGTTGCCACCATTGGCGGCCGCACGCAGCAGATTTCCGCGCAACGACATCAGATCCGCTTGCTTCGCACGGACGGGGCCGATCTCGTGGTCAAGTGTTGGGCGGTCGACGATCTCTTACAACCGCTCAAGCACGCCGCCGCCGCCCCTGACACCACAGCAGCCGTCGATGTCCTCATAGGCATAGACGCCTACTTTGATGTCATCCAAGGACCACCACAACGGCGCACGGACGGCCTCTACGAGCTCAACACCGTATTTGGCCCCATCGTTTGCGGACAAGTGGATTCCTCAGCCATGGTCACGGCAGCGCCACTTCGCGTGTCACCCGCGCAGTCCAAAACAGCGCAACTCTCAGAGCTCCTCCAGAAGCAGTGGGCACTCGACGCCATTGGCATCAGCGATGACCCATGGGAGCAAGACGATGACCGCGCCTTGAGCGAGCTACAGGCATCCATCATACGCACGCCCGACGGCCGCTACCACGTGCGCCTGCCCCGACGACCGTTACCGGCGGACTTCAGCGACAACTTTTTTCTGGCACGTGCACGATTGCTGTCTACGTCGCGGCACTGGCAAACGACAAATCCCGAGAGCTGGCAGGCGTATGTCGACATCATCCAGCAACAGCTCACGGAGCGCATCATCGAGCCCGTTGCCCTAGACGCCCTTCCTACGGGCCCCTGCCACTACATCCCTCACCATATGGTGGTCACGGACAAGAAGAAGCGTATCGTCTACGACGGTTCGGCCAAGCAAGGCAGAACAGGGCACTCCTTGAACCAGATCCTGTACCGAGGCCCGTTGCTTCTGGGCAACCTGGCGTCCATTCTACTACGCGCGCGGTTCGCTCCGATTCTGGTTTCGGCGGACGTCGAGAAAGCGTTCCTCATGATCGGCATCCAAGAAGACGACCGGAACCTACTGCGATTCCTATTTCTCAAAGACCCGACGAAACCCGCTTCTGCCGACAACCTGATCATCTATCGGTTTACCCGACTCCCCTTCGGGCTCAACTGCTCACCGTTCATCCTGAATGCGGTGCTGCGCCAGCACCTGTCGACGGCGGACGGTAACCTCGCACAAGTTATCGCCGACATGATATACGCCGATAACGTCTTCATGCCAGCCCGCACGACGCACGAAGCCCGTGAACTCTGCATCCGTGCCAAAGCACTTTTCGCGGAAGCCAAGATGAATTTGCGGCAGTTTCGCTCCAACGACGCAACAATCCACGCTGAGTTTGCCGACAACGACGACCCGTTCAAAATCCTGGGCATCGTTTGGGACACTGCGCAAGACACCCTCCGGATCGACTTCCCGACGGCACCAGCAGGACCCGTGACAAAGCGCGTCATCGCCAGCGTCGTCGCGTCAGTCTACGACCCGCTCGGATGGACCTCCCCGGCTCTTGTACCTGCTCGTCACTTCCTGCGCGACCTGCACGGCCGATACGACTGGGACGCCCAACTTTCTGACGGCGACACCGCTCGTTGGCAGCGACTCCTTCACGGTTTCGCGGGCAAAACCTGGACCGTGCCTCGCTATCTACCCGGTAACCTGCCGTCGGCACGACTTCATGTCTTCTGTGATGCATCCAAGCATCACTACGCAGCGGTCGCCTACCTGGTCTTTGCGGAACCCACGCAACGCCCTCAGTTGCTTATGGCCAAATCCCGCATTGCACCCACCACCATGACAGAAAGCGAGGTACTCGACATTACCATTCCTCGTCTTGAACTCGTGGCATTGCACCTCGGCGCCCAGTTGTGTTCTTTTCTACAGACACACATGGCACTGCAGGCAGCACCGGCACTCTGGACCGATTCACAGGCGGCCCTCGGCTGGGTACGATCATCTCCCCAAGCAGTTCTACCCGTGTTTGTCACGAATCGCGTACGTTTCATACGCTCTGTCACCACGACAGTGAACTACGTGTCGACCACGGACAACCCGGCAGACATCGGTACGCGTGGTCTCGACCCTGACGAGCTGCGAAACAGACCGGAATGGCTACATGGACCGGCATGGCTTGCGCAGCCCGAAGCGACATGGCCGTCGTCACCCACTGTTCCGGCGTTCGCTACTCGTGTTGCGGAATCGGCGTCAACGTGGCCGTGTGTCAACCTACAGTCGAGCAACAGCTACATTGGTCTGGTTCGCGCACAGGCACTCGTTCATCGTGCGTGTGCTCGATTTCTGCAACACAGAGCCTCGACACCGCTCATGAAACAACTCACAGCGGCAGCACAGGCCCCCAAGTTGTCGGCGACCGACCTCGCAATCGCCAAACGCGTTCTCATCCTACAGGCGCAGCAAGACTTTCCTCCGACCAAGATGCACACCCCGGTGCTCTTCACGGACGTCGACGGCGTTCTGCGGTACGACAGCCGTCTGATCCACTCACCGCTGTCAGCAGATGCATGTCAACCCGTCTTTCTCTCGCCGCAAGCACTGCTCGCCAAACATCTGGCCGCGCACGTGCATCTGCAACTTCGACATGCCGGCGAACAAACGACGTGGACAGAGTTGCGCCAGCAGTTTTGGATCCCACAAGGCAGGCAGTTGGTCAAAGGACAACTACGTCGATGCGGTGCCTGTCGTAAACGGGATGCGCGCCCGTTTGCGGCCCCTCCAATGGCAGCATTACCGGCAACACGAGTCACGCCAACGCGTCCGTTCGACCACGTGGGCCTGGATTACTTTGGTCCTTGTACAGTGCGGTCCCCCACGGAGCCCACGCAAGCTATGAAAATCTGGGTCGCAGTCTTCACATGCTTCGTCACGCGGGCAGTGCACCTCGAAGTCGTACATTCGCTCTCAGGGTCTTCCTGCTTGGCAGCTCTACGGCGATTCTTCTCACGACGCGGGCGACCGTCCTCGATAACTTCCGACAACGCGACTACATTTCAACTTGCCAGCTCGGCAGTGCGCACCGCTTGGCCCGAACTCCAGCTACCACCGGCAGTCACCGACGCACTCGATGAGCACTGCACCAACAATGGCATCACCTGGTCGAACATCGTGGCACATGCACCGTGGCAAGGTGGCGTCTGGGAACGCATCATTGGCGTCATCAAGCAACCGCTGAAAAGCAGTATCGGTCGCAGTTGGCTTCACCTCGAGGAATTTACTACCTTACTCGCGGAAGTTGAATTCACGATCAACTCCCGACCGCTTACGCACAGCTCCGCGGCAGCGCCAGAAGTCTTTCGTCCTCTTGACTTTCTGTTGCCTCTGGGCACGCCAAGTGTCATCCCGACGACTCTTACAACTCCTCCGCAAGCCGCCGCAACGACGGCCGATCTTTTGGCGCTATGGCGCGACAGCCACCAACGCCTCGAAACATTCTGGCAGCACTACCGCAGCGTCTACCTCATGGACCTTCGCGACCGGTCTGAACGCCTACTGCACGGCACACGTTACCACGAGCCACGCATACCGGTCATCGACGAGGTGGTTCTCATGCTCGACGACGCTGTTCCACGCAACCAGTGGCGTATCGGGCGTGTGGTGGCGCTCCACGACTCCGCTGACGCCGCAATTCGGTCGGCCACCGTCCGCATGGCCAACGGCCGTACTGTTCGCCGCCCCGTCAACAAGCTTGCGCCCTTAGAGTTTGCCGTTGACAGTCCAGCCATCACCAGCGACTCCACACCCGTGCAACTCGATCGTTCGCCGTCGCCAACGGCAGCCGCAGCACCAGAGGCCCGTCGCCGCCGTGGTCGTCCTCGTAAGCACCCTGCACCTCTACCAGCGGCGACTTCTCCTGAAGCGGCCCCACCGCAGTTGCCACCTCAGATGCCGCGCTATGAGCTTCGTCCGCGTACTCAACCACGCGCGCTGGCAACTACCGCGACTGTGGCAATGGCACTTAGCGCCTGGCTCCCCCGTACGGACGCACTTCCCCTCGTCAACGCACCGGTGATCACAGATACCTTCATCTTTGGTCCGGTCGGCTACGCATGCCTCATCTTGCTCACGCTTATCCTCTGCTGCACCACGATCGGTCATCTTATGACGGTATTCAACCCCCTGGCCATCGTCTGCCGCCTCGTGTTGCAACTACTTAGCCTACCACTGCGGTTGCTCTTGTGGCTCGTTTGCCGCAACCCCCGCAGTGCCCGTCGTCGCGTCATCTTCGCACTTTGCCTGCTGTTTCTTCCGGGTGGCGAGGGTGCCGTCTGCACAACGAGCAACGTCATGTCAACGTACGCGGCACAATGCACGGACTCAGGATGCTCCCACCAAGGCTTTGCATTCCGGTTATATTTTTTGCCGCTTAAATGCCGTTTAAATGCAAATTTGCAAAATAACCGACATTATACGGTCGAATATTGCTGGCCGCTTATATCGCAAAAAATAACCGGGTAGGATATGAAGTTAGAATAAAGTCAAAGAAAATAACCGTCTCAGTTTTGGACAGGTTGCATAAAAATTTGAAAATAACCGAGTCATTTTTTTCATTTTCAGTCGAATGTCCCCCTTTTTGGTCCAAATTTGCACGCTTATTTTACGTTTTTTATGCGG
Organism: Turbatrix aceti; assembly: GCA_963969345.1. NCBI lineage: Eukaryota > Metazoa > Nematoda > Chromadorea > Rhabditida > Panagrolaimidae > Turbatrix > Turbatrix aceti. The sequence goes on along the minus strand of OZ017767.1, from coordinate 11,237,854 downwards.
TTCATGATTTAGGGGGACGGTTAAAAAAGTCGAAAATAACCGCCGTATAACCCGGTTATTTTAAGTCGCGGAAAATAACCGGGCCGTATAACCCGGTTATTTTCGGGAAATGAAAATAACCGAATAACCGACCCGGTTATTCGTCATTCCGTTCCGCTTCGTTATATAACCGGAATGCAAAGCCTTGGCTCCCACTTCGGCGAAGCACGTCTGACGTTGCGCGACGTGGGACAACGACCATGCTTGCTATTGCTGGATAGCAACGACACGGTTCACGGCCAGATCGCCCTAGCCCTCCACAAGCCACAGCTACTTTGTCGACCACGACACATGTTTGACACGCGTAGCTATAAGACGGCTACGGCAGCAGTGCAACGATGCCCGGCCAGCGGCTCATGTGTTCTCAACACGTGCGCAGAGGTCAAAGCCAACGACCACTTACCGGAGTTCGACAACGTGAACCAGTTTCCGGGCACGACTTCATGCGTAAATGGCCCAGAATGGATCTTCACAGGGTGCGCTTTGCCCACCCCGTCATGCATCTTCTACAGACTGGTGGCACTACCGGAGGACGACACACGTGCGATTTCGATCTATCGATGCGACGAATGGGCAAGCAGCGTTCAAGTCATCGTGGAACTTACCACACGACACACCACGGAATCAACTCGCGTACGGCTCTACGACGGAGTGCCCACCACCGTAAGCGGCAACATCACGGTTACGCTGAACCAAGCCCTACAGACACCCGGTGAAGTCTTTCTCTTGCGACGAGGACAGGAATGGGCGATCGCACCCTCGCTCGACGCAATACGACTACGGCGCAGCCACGGCGAGGAACTGTTTACCTTTCAGCCGCGATGCGGCTGCCAACCGACGGCGACGACGGTCAATTGCCTGTGCGAGCCAGACCCCCCGCTACAAGCCTGGCTAGACGATGCCTTGCCAACGCCATGGAAGACCGGCCTGCTGCACTCGACGCCTGCGGGGCCTGCATTTCGACCGGACCAAGCTACCGTCGAACTCGAAGTCAGCATCGCAGGTTGGCACTTGGCATCATCCAGCGCTGCCGAGACTAACTGTACGATCACGGTGGGACCAACACTTACGGCAGCGACCGGCGAAGCAGTGACGGTGCTGTGCAGCGCCCCAGAAGAAGAGCAGATTCTCGTCGAATGCGGCAACGAGGTTCTTGTGGTGGAATGCAACACCACCACCGCGGCCACTATGATCACTCTACCGGTCTCTGACGACGGCGAAGTGAGGTGCAGCGCCCGCTGCGCAGGAGTCGCGCACGCCGTCATCTTCCGGCAGCATCAGGCAAGCAACCCGTACCGCCCCCTTGCAGCACGGCTACCAACTCTCACCGAGGCGACACCGGACTCCCGAACACTGCTCCTCCTCGACCTCGTGGCCGTGGGCGTGCTGCTTCTCGTCTGCCGCCACCGTCGTCGCTGACGCCCCCCGGGAGTGTCGCCGCCAGCGAAGTCGCTGGCAACGAGCTCTTGCCAGTTGTCAGCGACAAGCGCTCCCGGAAGCCCCCCGATCCCCCCGAATCGGCCGGATACATATCCGGCCGCAAAGGGGGTATATATGCGCTTACGTTTTGCATTTTTGATGTGCTTGGATTGAATAAAGAAAGAGCTTTCTACTCTCTCTCTTGGATCGATTGAAACTAATATAATCAATAGCATTATCAGGAAAAGAATTTATCGCTAATTCAAAAAAAAATATATAAAATTTAGCAACAAAAAATTCTGACATTTCTTGTCCTTTTTCCCATATGTGTCTATCGTTTTATTTGTGTAAAATAGTATCTACACAAATAATATTTATAAAAAAAATTATTTGTGTAATAAAACTCACGGAAAACACTTGCAAATAGTGAAAAAATTTTATCCCCCTCTTCTTTTGTAATTGTAGTAGCAAAAATTCTATAAATCTTTTCATCTTATTTTTTTTGTTATAAAAACTCGATCTAGTTTTTATGATCCAGAAAAACCTGTAAAAAATTTGACAATTATTTTTCCTGCCTCAGAAATTTATATTAAAGCTTGCTATATCCAGTACAGCGCATATTGGATAAGCTACAACATGTTGTACCAGATTTTGTAGTTTATTCACAACAGATGCTTCGGTTGATGCCTCTTTGAATGTAGTATGGCATGCACTAAAGAATACACGCCGCCCAAATCTTGCAAAAGGGGGCAAACAGGTGATATTTGTTTTCAATTTGCACCACAAATTATTATTTTTTAGTTTTTGGTAGTAACAACATTTTGTTGTTAATTATATTTATGTTTGTGATACTTTCTAGTCGTCAAAATGCCGTATTCTGAAATAACGTTGATTAGTTTAACCTTCCTAGCACAAAATCAAATAACTTCTCTGTTAGTGACAACTATAGTTGTATTCTCTGCTTCAATCATGATCATGGCACTGGTTTATATTTTTAAGGTATAATAAAATATTTTTTATTTTTTAATCCGTACAATAATAATAACAAAAATAATTTTAGAATCCAGAACTCTATAAATATCCGTTTTATATTATCTGGACACAAATTATATTGGTACAATTAATATTGCACATAATTTGGGGTGTCAATGATTTCACAGGATTTTGGGACGACATTTATCCAGATGTCGAAATGAATTATTTTCAAGCCGAAGTGTCATTGAATATTGTAATAGCATATTTTACATTTCTGCAAAATTTATTTGTTTTTGCACTGACAGTCAATCAATTTTGTGTATTTTTTTTGCCTCGAATTAATGAAAAAGTTTTTGAGAACTTTTACACGTATTATTTATTTTTTGGATTATGGCTAACTACTATTGGTTATTTAGCGTGCCTTTTTGATTACATGATTTCGGCACAGGTGTTTGACAAAATATTTATACAAAAAATAGTCATGGATATATTTTTAAAATACTTTCAGGTAATATTTTTTTAAACTGTAAAAACATACACGTCGAAAATTACAATTGCAGACGTTTATCCTAATTGTAAATAGGTACAACTATTTTACAGCAATTTTAAACATTTTAATTGGATTAGAAGTTTTATTCAGCATCAAACTACGATTTAGAAATTTCCGAGAATTTTTTACCGTAGTTTCATGGAAATCAGGCACGCAATATGCTTCTAGTGTTTGGAAAATGGCTATTCAAACTATGTTTTTCTCACTTTTGAACACAATTTTTAAAGGAATGGATGAAACAAAAGATGTTCACTTTTGTTTGTTTCACACTGCGGCGTATCCTTCATGTCTAGAAATTTTACCAACAACTCCCATAAGTACAATTTTAGAAATTACTATTCTTATATTTCGGCCTGTTGTAAAATTATTAGTAATAAATATTCCAACAATGATATTTATATTTTGGAATGAAGATATGCGAAGTTTTGTTGTTACGTGTTTAAAGTAATCAAGAAACAATATTGCTATGTAAAACGAATATTATGTATTGTATTTATATTTGAATTAAATAAACAAATATCTAAATTTAAAAAAAGTAAGAAATTATATTTCAATTTTTTAGCAGTCAAAGTTTGCTAAATAAAAAAAATGTATACGGTTAAAAGTTCGATTTTCAGCTGTGCGACTCTCAGTTTGGCTGGCCAGCAGTTTTCTATCTCCACGGCGCCGTGGGCCTTATCCTTTTCCTGCTCTGGGTGCTTCTCTTCCGGGACGATCCCTCAACCCACCCCTTCGTCACCTCTCTAGAGCTATCCAAAATGCATCATGGAAAATCCGACGCCCATATCCAAATGGACAGCTTTGTCCCGTACTGGGCAATTTTGAAAGACCCCTTTGTCTGGATCATCTGGCTCAACGCCCTCGCCGACCTCAGCGCAGGGCTTTTTGTCAATCTCTACGCTCCGACCTACTTCAGCAGCGTATTAGGTTTTTCGGTCCAAAAAACAGGCATGCTAGCTGCTATCCCCGGAGCCGTTCATATCCCCGTCAAGCTGAGTCTCGCAGTGCTGTCCGATTACCTGCTATGGCCGTCTGAAACTTGCAAACTACGAATCTTCAATTCGGCTGCCCTGGGCATTCCGGCGGTTCTCTATGCCGGGCTAGGGTTCCTACCCCAGGGCAACTCGTCGCTGGGAGTGATTTTTGTCATCCTGATCATAGCTGCCCTCGGGGCAAACTGCGGCGGCTTTTACAAAGCGGGGACCCTGGTTTCAAGGCAATACTCTGCTTTTGTTATTTCCAACATTCAGTTTCTAAAATGCGTGGCACTGTTTGTTTGCCCGGGACTAGTGGCACTGCTTGTCGATGACGACACGGATCAGACGCAATGGAGACTCGTTTTTGTCGCTTTTACGGTCATATTGGTTACTGTTAGTTTTAATCACCTTTTTGGGCAATTTTTAAGGGTATAAGAAATTTTTACAGGCCAACGTCGTTTTCTGCATCTATTCAACTTCAGATCCGCGACCGTTCACGTTTATCACCCGAACAACATTGAGTAATACAGTATCCTCCAGTTTTCATGAAAAGAAAAAACGTGAGACATGAATCTATTGTAAAAATATCTTTATTGAAATTTAATAAAATAAATGATATTGAAAAAATATCAAAAACGTTAGTAAATGATCCTCAAAAAAACATAAAAATAAAATATGAAAGTCAAAAATACTCTGCAAATAACATCAAATTTAAACATCTTTACAAATTCTTTGAGTGCAATTGTTTCAAAATTAACGATTACACTGTCGTTTCATCATGAGTACTAATAGTGGTCGTAATCAAGGCTTTGGATTGTTCGGACCGTTGAATCAAATTCACTTCTATATTATCTAAAATTGGAAAAAAAATTGTGTTTGTAAAAACGGTGATGAAACTTACAACTTTTCAATTCCACACAAAAGTGGTAACAACAGGGAATGAGGCACATGAGGAGAACGACATCGATGCAAAACAAAATAAGTATGTGTCGCTTGTCGATATCGTAGTCAAAAAAATCAGACATATCAATCATTGTAAAGTCGTTGAAAAATACAATTTACGAATTAATTTGCTACGTAAGCACGCACGTGACCGTTAACGCGTCGGCTCAAAAGAAGCTTCTGCGACGACTCGTGTTCATGTGACACAATTTTTTTAGCAAACAGATCTGAAAAGCCGTCGTTAAAGAGCTTGTAAGGGTTTTAATATTTTTATTGTGACGTTGATAATTTTTATACCGATCATCAAAGCAGCGCTCTTTGGTACACCGACGCTGCTCTGAAGTTTTTCATAATGAATATTCAATTTCAACACAGCATTCAAAAGAACATTTTTTAAATCGATGTTAAATTTTGGAAAATAAAAACGCTAAAAAATAAATTAGGAATAAAAATAGATAATTGGTTAATTTGACAAAATAGACCCCCATCTCTGTTTTGGACACCTACCACCTTTTCTTTGCGAAAAAGGCAGGTATACAACTCCAAAAAACTTTTTATGTATAAATAGATAATTACTAAAAATAGCTACAGTAATCAAAAAATAAGATGGCAAAAACGTTCTCCAAAAAAACTGATAACTCATTAGCCTCACAAAGTAATTGTACATTTTTTAAGTTGTAAAAAAGTGATAACACAAACAATAATTTCTTTATTCTGCTTCCAAATTATTATTCATACAGGATCTTTCTGCAAGCACACAAAAGTTGATGAGTCAAAATATTTTTATACGTCTATATTTTTAAAACTTATTTTTTTCAATGTGCGCTTAGGGAGTATTTTTTTGCCATTTATCTTTGGTGCTTAAAATTAATTACATACTCATTTACACTTTTTTTCAAGTGTCGACTGCTTTCGAATTTTTTTACTGCCACTGTTTTCTAAATTGTTGAAAGTACTGTAGTCCGGCGACTTTGTGATCCTCAGTAACAGTCTGCTTTTCCTTCTTCAGCATGCGATACAGAACAACCGACCAGATGAGCAACATTACAGTAGGCAGCTATAAAAAAAATATTCATTATCACGCAAAAACTGATAATACAAAAATTACCCCATTTATGCACGTAAAAAGAGGTGCCAAGTCCTCGGGTACGGTAGCGACTTGACGAAGCACACTGTTGCTGAACTGTGTGATAATGTTGACGATGAAACACCATTTTACCAGTTTAACGGAAACAGACAGCGAATAAAGCTTGACAAATGTGTCATATCGGGTAGACAAATTAAAGTCGTTTTCCTGGTTACTGAAATTGAGTTAAATAAATGCCAAAAAAAAATGTTATAATTTACCTAAGCTTGCTCCTGAAATTGCAAAAAATAGCAAAACAGAGCATGCAGATCAGATTGATTGCAAAAAGTATAAAATAGTTTATTTTGAGTGCAACTGCTGTTTTCTTAGTCGTCATCGTGCAAAAGTACATTTTGTTTTCAGCTCTCCAATCAAATTCACCGTGATACAAATGATACGTCATCAGACTTCCAAAAATAAACTAAACCACAAAAAAATTATTTCCGTTTTGAATGACAGAAACCTACCGTACACCAAATATAAATCATGAACCTTACAAATTGGCCTTTGTTAACCTGCAGGTATAATGACAAAAAATGTTCAAGTGAAATGATGAGTTGAATCATGCTAGCGGAAACCGCGCAAAAATATGTCGCCATCTTGAGCAGCTCACAGGTGGCTTCGTCGACCATAATATCGCAACCCTTATTCGTCCAGTAGTGCCACTCCTGCCAAGAAAAAGTAGCCATCGTCATAGCGTTGTATATTAAGCTTAGTATACTGTAAAACACAATCAACCACCGAAAGGCGGATGTAAAGTGGACGAAGAATTTTGAAGATTTGACAAAAATGGGCACAAACAGAATGATGCCAATTATGGCAACAAAAATAATGACAGTATTGGTTATCCGCATTAAATATTGGCGATGAGTAACGTTCGCTTTGTGGCACTCCACATTAGAAAAATTAAAAGGTAAGTTGCTGAGGGTAGAATTATTGTAGCTCTCTGCTGACATTCTTGAGAGAGCTAATAAAAAATGACTAATAAATATATTTTGTAATTTTTAAAATTGTCTTAAATAGTTTTACAATGAAAATAACCAAAGCTATTCAATGTTACTGTATTTGAACAGTTTTGATAAACGGGCGGGGCAGTTGACGCTTGAACGTAATGGACTCTTTACTCCACACATGATACAGACAACAAAAAACGATATTTGTTTCCGAGCAAACAACACGGACCAATTACGTATGTTCTTAATGAGGTAACGGGTTTTTGTAAAATTGTTTTGCAAATTTATGTTGTTTAGGGTAAAAATGTGTTTTGCTAGTGACAACAGAAATCAGTGTCTCTATTTATTAAAAATGAAAACCAAAAGTACAAAATTGAAAAAGTATGTTTTTGAAAACATCAGCATCGTAATTGATGTGTAAAAAATATGAACATCAAAACTGAAAATCAAAAAAAATATTATTTTAAAGTTGGGGATGCGGTTTACTAAATTTTCGTATTTCGGTACCCAAAAACCCCAAAAAAATGCTTTCAAATAAATTTTGCTTCTCACTCAGTTGGTTGTTTTCAAACTTTTCAAAAATTTCAAAAAAATTATTATTTTTTACTTGAAATGTTTTTGGAACTGACAAAAATGCATGCAAAACGAAACATATCCAGTCCAAATTTCATTCAGGTTGAAAGCAAGGCATAAAACCGGCCTAAAAATCAGGCCGCCGGCCGGCTTGCGGCCGGCCTAAATTTTCAGGCCGAAGCCGGGCCGGCCGCGGCCGCGACCTATTTTTTGAAAAAAATTTTTGTGCCTTATTTTAGGGTTATTTTCGCAAAATTTGACCAAATTTAGAAAAAAATTTTTTTGGAAACAACCTAATATTATGGAAAAATGCATAATAATAAATTCCCCTGTGGTAAAAAGTAAAAAAAAACGAATGAAGCACAAAAACGTCAGAAAATCATTCTTTTTTCGAAAAAAATCAACTTTCGAATATTTTTCCGGCTTTTCCCGGCTTTTTCGGCCGGCCTTGAATCGAAAAGCCGGCCCGCAGCCGGCCGCGGCCGGCCGGCCGTGCCGGCTTTTGCGGCCGGCCGGCCGGATTTTATGCCTTGGTTGAAAGTCTGTGCATTTTCTTATTATTTTTATCAAAAAAATTCAAACACTCTGAACCATCTTTTTCAACTTCGACGACCCCTCCTTCGTCATAGAGGCTTGAAAAACAGCAAATTGGTCATCAGTCATGACGACCTCCACCTGGAGCCTGTTTCCATCCTCCAGCTCTTTGACCTGGCCGTTTGAGGATATAAAATTGTTTTTGTACAAATACCCAAGTGCCGAGCTAGAAGCTTTGAGATTAAATCGTCGTCGTTTGGCACCTGACATCCGGATGACCACTTCGTCAATCTTCTGGATAAGTTGCTCGATGCCAGCCCCTGTTTCACAGGAAATCAGCTGTAAGCTGCCGTCTACGGCTTCAAGTTGCCCGGAATCAAGTTTGTCAATTTTGTTGCCAACTGTGATCATTGAATTGACGACAGATGACTCCAAACCGAGATTTGTCAGGGTCTCGATGACGTTGTCGCGCTGAGTGACGCAGTCCGGGTGTGACAGGTCCTGGATGTGAATTAGAACATCCTGAAAATCATAGGTTTTCAGAAATCGATGGTTGGAAGTCAGAAAAACTCACAGCTCCAAAAACGTGTTTCAGCGTCGCCTGAAAAGAAGCAAAAAGCTGGACCGGAAGATTGGAGATAAATCCGATGGTGTCGGCAAAGACGGCGTGGCATCCTGAAGGCAGGAGTGCGCCATGGACGGTTGTGTCGAGAGTGGCAAAAAGTCTGTCTTCTCCGTGGAGTTGTTTTGCTCCTGTCAGCCTAAAAAAATTGCATTATTATTTTTTTATGTAACAAAATAAATTTTTTTTTGAAATTAGAAAATTTAAAAGCAAATTAAAAAAACTGAAAATCTAATTTAAAAAATATTTCGTACAAAAATTGAAAAAAAAATAACAAAAGAAAAATAATATTTACAACAAAAAATTGGACGCGTCTAAAAAATTAATTTTTTGTGATTCATCTTCAAACTTTTTTTCATCTCCACTCACTTTTTGACCAACGTCGTCTTTCCAGCATTGGTGTACCCGATGACCGCAATGACGATAGACCTCGCTGCTTTTACGCCCTTCGACAGGCGATACTGCAGCTCATCGTCCTTGGATTCCATGACAGCCCTGAGTTTCTTCTTGAGCGCGTGCTCTCGTAGACGCAGGATCTCAAATTTATCGGCTTTGCTGTGGGACAGCGTCGTAACTGCCTGATTCACGTGAAGTGCGTCGGGAGACGCGTGTTGTTGGTCGAGGAATTTTAGGCGATGCCTAAATCGATAGATTGTATAAAAACACCCGGAAGGGGAAATAAAACCTGATATACGGGATTTCTGCAAGCGCAATCTGGAGATGGGCTTCTTTGGTTTTGGCGTAGAGTTTGAAGATGAGCAAAACGATGTTGTATCGATCGTAGATTGGGACGCCAAAAATTTTGGCAAGAGTAGACTGGAAATTTTTTTATTGATTTATTTTCTAATTTTTTTTGTACGAACCTGTTGACTCGGTGTCAGCATATCGACATTGATGAAAACCGCCGTTGCACTGTGCTTCAATTTGTGTTCCAAAAGTGCTGAAATTCGTCCGGCTCCCCAGATTTGTTTTCGCTTCGTGTTGTAATCTGTTCCGACGATTGCAGATCTGCAAAAGATACGGTAGATTTTGAAATGCATTTTACATTAAAAAAAGTTTTTTTTATTAATTAACTTATTAATTAATTAATTACAGTAAAAAAATCAATTTTCCAATTTAAAATTTTTTTGTTAACTAATTAATCAATTGATTCATTAATTAAGTAATTAATTAATCAATCAATTAAATAATTAATTAGTATAAAGAAAATTTATTTCAGTTTTTAAACAAAAAAAAATTTTAACAATAAATTTTTTTTATGTTATTAAAATTAGAATTAATTAATTAATTTATTGCATCAAAAATTTAAAAAGAACTCACGTCGAAACATTGAATCCCGGCAACGTCCGAACCAGTGCCACAGCTTCTTCCAGCTGCAACTCGGGACTCGTCGTCGCAGGTGCCGAATGTGCGCCCCACCGAATGCGTGGGTGGATGACAAAAAAGTTCTCACCCCTCAGGTGTCCCTGTGTCTGTGATCCAGCTGCTGCCATCGAGTGTCCTCTGTATTCCACGCCTGTTGGTAGGCGTAGCGAAGCACCGGTTTCGCGGGCAATTTTATCAAAATCACCGGACAGAAGTCCGTCGTCGTCATCTGGCTCCCTGGATCCAGACCCCGAAGACGAGGATGATGATGACCACGCGCTGGCCGATGTGGACAGTCTTCTTCGCAGTCGGCCGTTCAGGGTGCTGCGGGCAAGGCGTGCAGACGTGTTAGCACCGCCTGGGCCGCCTGTGAAGGCCAGTTGAAGACACAAACTTGATTTTGTCAAAGCCGCGCAGCATAATGGCCGCAGGTGAGTCAGTTGTAACATTTGGTGTCTGCAATTCACGATTTTTTTTTATTTTTAAATAACAATTATATTGTTTTTTGTTGTGTTGAAAATTTTAAAAATGTATTATAAATTTTAGAAATCAACCACAAAATTCAACAGACCAAAAAATTGAAAAAGATGTGAATGTGACTTCTCTGAACGGTACGAACTAAAAAAACGTTACTTCCAAATAATTATTTTACGTGAACGTCGAACATTATTTTTTAGCGACCGTAGTAAACGTTACGTTATATTTTTCACTATTTTTTAATCTCTTTTTTCAAAATTTGTTTTATTTTGTAATTATTTTTGGCATTTCCTGATTATTTAAAAACAAATTTTTTTAATTTTTAGCACAAAAATGCCTTTTTTTTGTTTTTTAATTTGCACAATAATAAAAAAATAATTTTTTAAATTTTTTTCGCACGTAGTATATGTTTTTGTAAAATTCCTTTTTCCAAGTTTTTTTCTCTTGTAATTCAATTTACGATTCCAAGAAAACAACCTGACATCACTCTTTCATCCGATCTCATCCTAACATAAATCACTTGTTGTGACCAGTGATTTCCCAACTCAACTTTTTATCTATTGTCTAAACCAGTTAATTACCTCTACCCTTCCATTGTTCGCCTTCTGATCTCCGCTTTTTTTTATTCCATTGCGCAACACAAGGAAAAAAATCCAGCTTTTGTTTAAAACAAACTTTTACCACTCCTCAACCGGTGTCTAGTCCACCTTCCCCCTGACCAGTGGCCCCATCTGTGTATAAAAAAAGTGGCGTGGGAAAAGAAAGGATACATAGATCTCTAATCCCATCAACTGACCGGTCGTCCAGCCAGTCAGTCAGTCACGGCCGTCATCCACGTGACAGCAAGGAACAGAAAAAAAACATTTCCTTATTCTGATTTTTTTTCATCCATCCTACAAAACTTGTCTCACGTCGAAAAA
>OZ017767.1:11195755-11226182 GCA_963969345.1 Turbatrix aceti | reverse complement strand
TAAAAACTTCTAATTTTGGCATAAAAAATTACTCAAAAAATTACTAATATAATCAATAGCATTATCAGGAAAAGAATTTATCGCTAATTCAAAAAAAAATATATAAAATTTAGCAACAAAAAATTCTGACATTTCTTGTCCTTTTTCCCATATGTGTCTATCGTTTTATTTGTGTAAAATAGTATCTACACAAATAATATTTATAAAAAAAATTATTTGTGTAATAAAACTCACGGAAAACACTTGCAAATAGTGAAAAAAATTTTATCCCCCTCTTCTTTTGTAATTGTAGTAGCAAAAATTCTAAAAATCTTTTCATCTTATTTTTTTTGTTATAAAAACTCGATCTAGTTTTTATGATCCAGAAAAACCTGTAAAAAATTTGACAATTATTTTTCCTGCCTCAGAAATTTATATTAAAGCTTGCTGTATCCAGTACAGCGCATATTGGATAAGCTACAACATGTTGTACCAGATTTTGTAGTTTATTCACAACAGATGCTTCGGTTGATGCCTCTTTGAATGTAGTATGGCATGCACTAAAGAATACACGCCGCCCAAATCTTGCAAAAGGGGGCAAACAGGTGATATTTGTTTTCAATTTGCACCACAAATTATTATTTTTTAGTTTTTGGTAGTAACAACATTTTGTTGTTAATTATATTTATGTTTGTGATACTTTCTAGTCGTCAAAATGCCGTATTCTGAAATAACGTTGATTAGTTTAACCTTCCTAGCACAAAATCAAATAACTTCTCTGTTAGTGACAACTATAGTTGTATTCTCTGCTTCAATCATGATCATGGCACTGGTTTATATTTTTAAGGTATAATAAAATATTTTTTATTTTTTAATCCGTACAATAATAATAACAAAAATAATTTTAGAATCCAGAACTCTATAAATATCCGTTTTATATTATCTGGACACAAATTATATTGGTACAATTAATATTGCACATAATTTGGGGTGTCAATGATTTCACAGGATTTTGGGACGACATTTATCCAGATGTCGAAATGAATTATTTTCAAGCCGAAGTGTCATTGAATATTGTAATAGCATATTTTACATTTCTGCAAAATTTATTTGTTTTTGCACTGACAGTCAATCAATTTTGTGTATTTTTTTTGCCTCGAATTAATGAAAAAGTTTTTGAGAACTTTTACACGTATTATTTATTTTTTGGATTATGGCTAACTACTATTGGTTATTTAGCGTGCCTTTTTGATTACATGATTTCGGCACAGGTGTTTGACAAAATATTTATACAAAAAATAGTCATGGATATATTTTTAAAATACTTTCAGGTAATATTTTTTTAAACTGTAAAAACATACACGTCGAAAATTACAATTGCAGACGTTTATCCTAATTGTAAATAGGTACAACTATTTTACAGCAATTTTAAACATTTTAATTGGATTAGAAGTTTTATTCAGCATCAAACTACGATTTAGAAATTTCCGAGAATTTTTTACCGTAGTTTCATGGAAATCAGGCACGCAATATGCTTCTAGTGTTTGGAAAATGGCTATTCAAACTATGTTTTTCTCACTTTTGAACACAATTTTTAAAGGAATGGATGAAACAAAAGATGTTCACTTTTGTTTGTTTCACACTGCGGCGTATCCTTCATGTCTAGAAATTTTACCAACAACTCCCATAAGTACAATTTTAGAAATTACTATTCTTATATTTCGGCCTGTTGTAAAATTATTAGTAATAAATATTCCAACAATGATATTTATATTTTGGAATGAAGATATGCGAAGTTTTGTTGTTACGTGTTTAAAGTAATCAAGAAACAATATTGCTATGTAAAACGAATATTATGTATTGTATTTATATTTGAATTAAATAAACAAATATCTAAATTTAAAAAAAGTAAGAAATTATATTTCAATTTTTTAGCAGTCAAAGTTTGCTAAATAAAAAAAATGTATACGGTTAAAAGTTCGATTTTCAGCTGTGCGACTCTCAGTTTGGCTGGCCAGCAGTTTTCTATCTCCACGGCGCCGTGGGCCTTATCCTTTTCCTGCTCTGGGTGCTTCTCTTCCGGGACGATCCCTCAACCCACCCCTTCGTCACCTCTCTAGAGCTATCCAAAATGCATCATGGAAAATCCGACGCCCATATCCAAATGGACAGCTTTGTCCCGTACTGGGCAATTTTGAAAGACCCCTTTGTCTGGATCATCTGGCTCAACGCCCTCGCCGACCTCAGCGCAGGGCTTTTTGTCAATCTCTACGCTCCGACCTACTTCAGCAGCGTATTAGGTTTTTCGGTCCAAAAAACAGGCATGCTAGCTGCTATCCCCGGAGCCGTTCATATCCCCGTCAAGCTGAGTCTCGCAGTGCTGTCCGATTACCTGCTATGGCCGTCTGAAACTTGCAAACTACGAATCTTCAATTCGGCTGCCCTGGGCATTCCGGCGGTTCTCTATGCCGGGCTAGGGTTCCTACCCCAGGGCAACTCGTCGCTGGGAGTGATTTTTGTCATCCTGATCATAGCTGCCCTCGGGGCAAACTGCGGCGGCTTTTACAAAGCGGGGACCCTGGTTTCAAGGCAATACTCTGCTTTTGTTATTTCCAACATTCAGTTTCTAAAATGCGTGGCACTGTTTGTTTGCCCGGGACTAGTGGCACTGCTTGTCGATGACGACACGGATCAGACGCAATGGAGACTCGTTTTTGTCGCTTTTACGGTCATATTGGTTACTGTTAGTTTTAATCACCTTTTTGGGCAATTTTTAAGGGTATAAGAAATTTTTGCAGGCCAACGTCGTTTTCTGCATCTATTCAACTTCAGATCCGCGACCGTTCACGTTTATCACCCGAACAACATTGAGTAATACAGTATCCTCCAGTTTTCATGAAAAGAAAAAACGTGAGACATGAATCTATTGTAAAAATATCTTTATTGAAATTTAATAAAATAAATGATATTGAAAAAATATCAAAAACGTTAGTAAATGATCCTCAAAAAAACATAAAAATAAAATATGAAAGTCAAAAATACTCTGCAAATAACATCAAATTTAAACATCTTTACAAATTCTTTGAGTGCAATTGTTTCAAAATTAACGATTACACTGTCGTTTCATCATGAGTACTAATAGTGGTCGTAATCAAGGCTTTGGATTGTTCGGACCGTTGAATCAAATTCACTTCTATATTATCTAAAATTGGAAAAAAAATTGTGTTTGTAAAAACGGTGATGAAACTTACAACTTTTCAATTCCACACAAAAGTGGTAACAACAGGGAATGAGGCACATGAGGAGAACGACATCGATGCAAAACAAAATAAGTATGTGTCGCTTGTCGATATCGTAGTCAAAAAAATCAGACATATCAATCATTGTAAAGTCGTTGAAAAATACAATTTACGAATTAATTTGCTACGTAAGCACGCACGTGACCGTTAACGCGTCGGCTCAAAAGAAGCTTCTGCGACGACTCGTGTTCATGTGACACAATTTTTTTAGCAAACAGATCTGAAAAGCCGTCGTTAAAGAGCTTGTAAGGGTTTTAATATTTTTATTGTGACGTTGATAATTTTTATACCGATCATCAAAGCAGCGCTCTTTGGTACACCGACGCTGCTCTGAAGTTTTTCATAATGAATATTCAATTTCAACACAGCATTCAAAAGAACATTTTTTAAATCGATGTTAAATTTTGGAAAATAAAAACGCTAAAAAATAAATTAGGAATAAAAATAGATAATTGGTTAATTTGACAAAATAGACCCCCATCTCTGTTTTGGACACCTACCACCTTTTCTTTGCGAAAAAGGCAGGTATACAACTCCAAAAAACTTTTTATGTATAAATAGATAATTACTAAAAATAGCTACAGTAATCAAAAAATAAGATGGCAAAAACGTTCTCCAAAAAAACTGATAACTCATTAGCCTCACAAAGTAATTGTACATTTTTTAAGTTGTAAAAAAGTGATAACACAAACAATAATTTCTTTATTCTGCTTCCAAATTATTATTCATACAGGATCTTTCTGCAAGCACACAAAAGTTGATGAGTCAAAATATTTTTATACGTCTATATTTTTAAAACTTATTTTTTTCAATGTGCGCTTAGGGAGTATTTTTTTGCCATTTATCTTTGGTGCTTAAAATTAATTACATACTCATTTACACTTTTTTTCAAGTGTCGACTGCTTTCGAATTTTTTTACTGCCACTGTTTTCTAAATTGTTGAAAGTACTGTAGTCCGGCGACTTTGTGATCCTCAGTAACAGTCTGCTTTTCCTTCTTCAGCATGCGATACAGAACAACCGACCAGATGAGCAACATTACAGTAGGCAGCTATAAAAAAAATATTCATTATCACGCAAAAACTGATAATACAAAAATTACCCCATTTATGCACGTAAAAAGAGGTGCCAAGTCCTCGGGTACGGTAGCGACTTGACGAAGCACACTGTTGCTGAACTGTGTGATAATGTTGACGATGAAACACCATTTTACCAGTTTAACGGAAACAGACAGCGAATAAAGCTTGACAAATGTGTCATATCGGGTAGACAAATTAAAGTCGTTTTCCTGGTTACTGAAATTGAGTTAAATAAATGCCAAAAAAAAATGTTATAATTTACCTAAGCTTGCTCCTGAAATTGCAAAAAATAGCAAAACAGAGCATGCAGATCAGATTGATTGCAAAAAGTATAAAATAGTTTATTTTGAGTGCAACTGCTGTTTTCTTAGTCGTCATCGTGCAAAAGTACATTTTGTTTTCAGCTCTCCAATCAAATTCACCGTGATACAAATGATACGTCATCAGACTTCCAAAAATAAACTAAACCACAAAAAAATTATTTCCGTTTTGAATGACAGAAACCTACCGTACACCAAATATAAATCATGAACCTTACAAATTGGCCTTTGTTAACCTGCAGGTATAATGACAAAAAATGTTCAAGTGAAATGATGAGTTGAATCATGCTAGCGGAAACCGCGCAAAAATATGTCGCCATCTTGAGCAGCTCACAGGTGGCTTCGTCGACCATAATATCGCAACCCTTATTCGTCCAGTAGTGCCACTCCTGCCAAGAAAAAGTAGCCATCGTCATAGCGTTGTATATTAAGCTTAGTATACTGTAAAACACAATCAACCACCGAAAGGCGGATGTAAAGTGGACGAAGAATTTTGAAGATTTGACAAAAATGGGCACAAACAGAATGATGCCAATTATGGCAACAAAAATAATGACAGTATTGGTTATCCGCATTAAATATTGGCGATGAGTAACGTTCGCTTTGTGGCACTCCACATTAGAAAAATTAAAAGGTAAGTTGCTGAGGGTAGAATTATTGTAGCTCTCTGCTGACATTCTTGAGAGAGCTAATAAAAAATGACTAATAAATATATTTTGTAATTTTTAAAATTGTCTTAAGAAGCAGTCTGCGACAGGATTTAGGTCGGCCGACAAGACTTTTTTACAACTTTTTATTTTTTGAGCCAGAATTGTTCCCCACCCTTAAAAACATATATTCCCGCCAAACAGATTTAAAAAAAAATCGGATTCTGTAGATTTGGCTTCTGAAGGGTTTTTGATAAAAATTAATGTCACGCGCTCGTTCACGGAGAAAAAGGCTGAAAATTTTTTTAGGGGGGTTTTCATAGACGGGGAACACGAAGTCGTAATCAAATTTTTTTTATCATTACGGTAAGTGCCACTTTTGGGCTAAAATTGATGGTTTTTTGGCCACCACTGATTGGGTTTTCAGAGGTGCCAACATTGGCATAGCCTATCTTTTTCCCCGTGTTTTGACGCGTCGAATGGGGTAATGCATGAAACAAAGGAGTGACCGCAATGAGGTCATCCATAGGCATTTATGATGCGCACTCGCGAAAACGCACACAATTTCGCTTCAAGTGACAAAAAAAGAGCGTGCGCGCGCATAAAAGGTGTCATGTTCAAAAAAACACCGTGAAGCAAATTTTTGTTTTCTATGTCCACGGTCACTTTGGTAGGCTTTGGCATGTCCCAAAGATTGATTTTTATCTTTGGGTATTTTACCTGACAACATTGGGCGATGCCACAGGCCTTGAAAAGACATGAAACTTTCAAACGCTGTAACTTTGTGCAAAATTATCCGATAAAATGTGAAACTAGCTTAATGTGATATTTGGGACACGCCGAAGCCTACCAAAGTGACCGTGGACATAGAAAACAAAAATTGGCTTCACGGTGTTTTTTTGAACATGACACCTTTTATGCGCGCGCACGCTCTTTTTTTGTCACTTGAAGCAAAATTGTGCGCGTTTTCTCGAGTGCGCATCATAAATGCCTATGGATGACCTCATTGCGGTCACTCCTTTGTTTCATGCATTACCCCATTCGACGCGTCAAAACACAGGGAAAAAGATAGGCTATGCCAATGTTGGCACCTCTGAAAACCCAATCAGTGGTGGCCAAAAAACCATCAATTTTAGCCCAAAAGTGGCACTTACCGTAATGATAAAAAAATTTTGATTACGACTTCGTGTTCCCCGTCTATGAAAACCCCCCAAAAAAAATTTTCAGCCTTTTTCTCCATGAACGGAGCGCGTGACATTAATTTTTATCAAAAACCTTTCAGAATCCAGAATTATAGAATCCGATGTTTTTAAAAATCCGTGTATCGCGGATTTAGACGTTTTTGGGGGTGGGGAACAATTCTGGCTCAAAATATTTGAAAGTGTAAAAAAGTCTTGTCCTCGTCTATTCAATGTTACTGTATTTGAACAGTTTTGATAAACGGGCGGGGCAGTTGACGCTTGAACGTAATGGACTCTTTACTCCACACATGATACAGACAACAAAAAACGATATTTGTTTCCGAGCAAACAACACGGACCAATTACGTATGTTCTTAATGAGGTAACGGGTTTTTGTAAAATTGTTTTGCAAATTTATGTTGTTTAGGGTAAAAATGTGTTTTGCTAGTGACAACAGAAATCAGTGTCTCTATTTATTAAAAATGAAAACCAAAAGTACAAAATTGAAAAAGTATGTTTTTGAAAACATCAGCATCGTAATTGATGTGTAAAAAATATGAACATCAAAACTGAAAATCAAAAAAAATATTATTTTAAAGTTGGGGATGCGGTTTACTAAATTTTCGTATTTCGGTACCCAAAAACCCCAAAAAAATGCTTTCAAATAAATTTTGCTTCTCACTCAGTTGGTTGTTTTCAAACTTTTCAAAAATTTCAAAAAAATTATTATTTTTTACTTGAAATGTTTTTGGAACTGACAAAAATGCATGCAAAACGAAACATATCCAGTCCAAATTTCATTCAGGTTGAAAGCAAGGCATAAAACCGGCCTAAAAATCAGGCCGCCGGCCGGCTTGCGGCCGGCCTAAATTTTCAGGCCGAAGCCGGGCCGGCCGCGGCCGCGACCTATTTTTTGAAAAAAATTTTTGTGCCTTATTTTAGGGTTATTTTCGCAAAATCTGACCAAATTTAGAAAAAAATTTTTTTGGAAACAACCTAATATTATGGAAAAATGCATAATAATAAATTCCCCTGTGGTAAAAAGTAAAAAAAAACGAATGAAGCACAAAAACGTCAGAAAATCATTCTTTTTTCGAAAAAAATCAACTTTCGAATATTTTTCCGGCTTTTCCCGGCTTTTTCGGCCGGCCTTGAATCGAAAAGCCGGCCCGCAGCCGGCCGCGGCCGGCCGGCCGTGCCGGCTTTTGCGGCCGGCCGGCCGGATTTTATGCCTTGGTTGAAAGTCTGTGCATTTTCTTATTATTTTTATCAAAAAAATTCAAACACTCTGAACCATCTTTTTCAACTTCGACGACCCCTCCTTCGTCATAGAGGCTTGAAAAACAGCAAATTGGTCATCAGTCATGACGACCTCCACCTGGAGCCTGTTTCCATCCTCCAGCTCTTTGACCTGGCCGTTTGAGGATATAAAATTGTTTTTGTACAAATACCCAAGTGCCGAGCTAGAAGCTTTGAGATTAAATCGTCGTCGTTTGGCACCTGACATCCGGATGACCACTTCGTCAATCTTCTGGATAAGTTGCTCGATGCCAGCCCCTGTTTCACAGGAAATCAGCTGTAAGCTGCCGTCTACGGCTTCAAGTTGCCCGGAATCAAGTTTGTCAATTTTGTTGCCAACTGTGATCATTGAATTGACGACAGATGACTCCAAACCGAGATTTGTCAGGGTCTCGATGACGTTGTCGCGCTGAGTGACGCAGTCCGGGTGTGACAGGTCCTGGATGTGAATTAGAACATCCTGAAAATCATAGGTTTTCAGAAATCGATGGTTGGAAGTCAGAAAAACTCACAGCTCCAAAAACGTGTTTCAGCGTCGCCTGAAAAGAAGCAAAAAGCTGGACCGGAAGATTGGAGATAAATCCGATGGTGTCGGCGAAGACGGCGTGGCATCCTGAAGGCAGGAGTGCGCCATGGACGGTTGTGTCGAGAGTGGCAAAAAGTCTGTCTTCTCCGTGGAGTTGTTTTGCTCCTGTCAGCCTAAAAAAATTGCATTATTATTTTTTTATGTAACAAAATAAATTTTTTTTGAAATTAGAAAATTTAAAAGCAGATTAAAAAAACTGAAAATCTAATTTAAAAAATATTTCGTGCAAAAATTGAAAAATAATATTTACAACAAAAAATTGGACGCGTCTAAAAAATTAATTTTTTGTGATTCATCTTCAAACTTTTTTTCATCTCCACTCACTTTTTGACCAACGTCGTCTTTCCAGCATTGGTGTACCCGATGACCGCAATGACGATAGACCTCGCTGCCTTTACGCCCTTCGACAGGCGATACTGCAGCTCATCGTCCTTGGATTCCATGACAGCCCTGAGTTTCTTCTTGAGCGCGTGCTCTCGTAGGCGCAGGATCTCAAATTTATCGGCTTTGCTGTGGGACAGCGTCGTAACTGCCTGATTCACGTGAAGTGCGTCGGGAGACGCGTGTTGTTGGTCGAGGAATTTTAGGCGATGCCTAAATCGATAGATTGTAAAAAAACACCCGGAAGGGGATATAAAACCTGATGTACGGGATTTCTGCAAGCGCAATCTGGAGATGGGCTTCTTTGGTTTTGGCGTAGAGTTTGAAGATGAGCAAAACGATGTTGTATCGATCGTAGACTGGGACGCCAAAAATTTTGGCAAGAGTAGACTGGAAATTTTTTTATTGATTTATTTTCTAATTTTTTTTTGTCCGAACCTGTTGACTCGGTGTCAGCATATCGACATTGATGAAAACAGCCGTTGCACTGTGCTTCAATTTGTGTTCCAAAAGTGCTGAAATTCGTCCGGCTCCCCAGATTTGTTTTCGCTTCGTGTTGTAATCTGTTCCGACGATTGCAGATCTGTAAGAGGTACGGTAGATTTTAACAGACACTCTGTGAGCCGATTTAGGATCGAGGACACATCATTTTGACACTTTCAAATGTTTTGAGTCAGAGTTGTAGGCCTTCGGGGGAAATGTCCAAAGCCGCGATATTTTATTTTATAAAATTCGGATTCACGAGATTCGGCTTCAGAAGTGTTTTTCATAAACAATAATGCCCCGTGCTACGTTGGTCATGAACAATTCTGAAATAATTAATATAGGGGTTTCTGAGGACGGCGGATCCAATGACATACTCAGAATTTTTTTTCAGTTACGGTAATTATCGATTTTTTGATATCATACGTTTTCAAACCGCTATCATATTCGGATCTCAAACTTAAGCGGTAATTCGATAAGCCTATCTTCTTCCCCGTTGTTTTTTGTATCGGAAAAAGTAAAACACAAAAAAAAATCGCGTGCCCAAGGTTGTCATAAATTTTTTAAATTAAAATTTATGCTCTAGACTCCACACCGAAGCCCTGCGCGCAACGTGCACGCATGATTTTGCGCTGCTGCACACGCGTATTGACCTTTATTTTTTAGGCACATGCCTAACTTATTATAAAAATCGTTTTTGGAACCATTCAATAGGTGTGCCAAGGCAGGAAGGTGTACAGTAGTCTTTTTTCCAAGCTTCACCTGTAAAATGCCTGAGGCTATTAGCCATGAACATTTTGACAAAAATGACCTATTCTATCTTTTAGAGAATTCAATTCTCTATGGTGTATAAAATTTTCAGATTTTTACCTTTATTTTTGGGTTCGGTACCTTAATTTAAAAAACATACACCAAGTTCAACCTTCATTTTTCAGCCGACGCTTCTCTTAAGAAATAAAAATCTCATAATTTGAAGTCAAATTTAGAACATGTTGGGCAAATTAAGCTACAGTATCCAAAAATAACGGCAAAAATCTGAAAATTTTATACACCATAGAGAATTGAATTCTCTAAAAGATAGAATAGGTCATTTTTGTTAAAATGTTCATGGCTAATAGCCTCAGGCATTTTACAGGTGAAGCTCGGAAAAAAGACTACTGTACACCTTCCCGCCTTGGCACACCTATTGAATGGTTCCAAAACGGTTTTTGTAATAAGTTAGGCATGCGTCTAAAAAATAAAGGTCAATGCGCGTGTGCAGCAGCGCAAAATCATGCGCGCACGTTGCGCGCAGGGCTTTGGTGTCGAGTCTGGAGCATAAATTAAAATTTATGACAACCTTGGGCACGCGATTTTTTTTTGTGTTTTACTTTTTCCGATACAAAAAACAACGGGGAAGAAGATAGGCTTATCGAATTACCGCTTAAGTTTGAGATCCGAATATGATAGCGGTTTGAAAACGTATGATATCAAAAAATCAATAATTACCGTAACTGAAAAAAAATTCTGAATATGTCATTGGATCCGCCGTCCTCAGAAACCCCTATATTAATTTTTTTAGAATTGTTCATGACCAACGTAGCACATGGCACTATTTTTTATGAAAAACACTTCTGAAGCCGAATCTCGTGAATCCGAATTTTATAAAATAAAGTATCGCGGCTTTGGACCTTTCCCCCGAAGGCCTACAACTCTGACTCAAAACATTTGAAAGTGTCAAAATGATGTGTCCTTCTCCCCACCTTGGTCCTAAATCGGCTCGCAGAGTGTCTGTTAAAACGCTTTTTTCATTAAAAAAAGTTTTTTATTATTTAACTAATTAATTAATTAATTAGAGTAAAAAAATCGATTTTCAAATTTAAAAGTTTTTTGTTAACTAATTAATCAATCAATTAATTAATTAAGTAATTAATTAATCAATCAATTAATTAATTAATTAGTATAAAAAAATTTTATTTCAGTTTTTAAATAAAAAAATTTTTTTACAATAAATTTTTTTATGTTATTAAAATTAGAATTAATTAATTAATTAATTGCATCAAAAATTAAAAAAAAACTCACGTCGAAACATTGAATCCCGGCAACGTCCGAACCAGTGCCACAGCTTCTTCCAGCTGCAACTCGGGACTCGTCGTCGCAGGTGCCGAATGTGCGCCCCACCGAATGCGTGGGTGGATGACAAAAAAGTTCTCACCCCTCAGGTGTCCCTGTGTCTGTGATCCAGCTGCTGCCATCGAGTGTCCTCTGTATTCCACGCCTGTTGGTAGGCGTAGCGAAGCACCGGTTTCGCGGGCAATTTTATCAAAATCACCGGACAGAAGTCCGTCGTCGTCATCTGGCTCCCTGGATCCAGACCCCGAAGACGAGGATGATGATGACCACGCGCTGGCCGATGTGGACAGTCTTCTTCGCAGTCGGCCGTTCAGGGTGCTGCGGGCAAGGCGTGCAGACGTGTTAGCACCGCCTGGGCCGCCTGTGAAGGCCAGTTGAAGACACAAACTTGATTTTGTCAAAGCCGCGCAGCATAATGGCCGCAGGTGAGTCAGTTGTAACATTTGGTGTCTGCAATTCACGATTTTTTTTTATTTTTAAATAACAATAATATTGTTTTTTGTTGTATTGAAAATTTTAAAAATGTATTATAAATTTTAGAATAATACAATCACAAAATACAACAGACCAAAAAATTGAAAAAGATGTTTTGGTCTGTACGAACTAAAAAAACGTTACTTCCAAAGAATTATTTTACGTGAATATCGAACATTATTTTTTAGCGACCGTAGTAAACGTTACGTTATATTTTTCAATTTTTTTAAATTTTTTTTTTCAAAATTTGTTTTATTTTGTAATTTTTTTTTTCGCACGTATATGTTTTTGTAAAATTTCTTTTTCCAAGTTTTTTTCTCTCTTGTAATTCAATTTACGATTCCAAGAAAACAACCTGACATCACCCTTTCATCCGATCTCATCCTAACATACATACATAAATCACTTGTTGTGACCAGTGATTTCCCAACATTTTTTTATATACTTTTTATATATTGTCTAAACCAGTTAATTACCTCTACCCTTCCATTGTTCGCCTTCTGATCTCCGCTTTTTTTTTATTCCATTGCGCAACACAAGGAAAAAAATCCAGCTTTTGTTTAAAACAAACTTTTACCACTCCTCAACCGGTGTCTAGTCCACCTTCCCCCTGACCAGTGGCCCCATCTGTGTATAAAAAAAGTGGCGTGGGAAAAGAAAGGATACATAGATCTCTAATCCCATCAACTGACCGGTCGTCCAGCCAGTCAGTCAGTCACGGCCGTCATCCACGTGACAGCAAGGAACAGAAAAAAAAACATTTCCTTATATTGTTTTTTTTTCATCCATCCTACAAAACTTGTCTCACGTCGAAAAAAAATTGATATGAGTTCTGAATGAATCTATAAAATGAAGGCGACGTGCTGACAAGCTAAACCAGTACTACGTACGTTACTTGGTCCCAGTTGGCCCAACGGCAGCCGTTGCGTTGTCCCCGTGGACCCCAAACAGCCTTTTTCTCTCCTCCCCCATTCACCCAATTGATCTGGAAACCTGCTTTAAGAAGCGACAAACACGGATAGCCATATGTAGTTTTTCGATAGACCATGATCATGATTATTCCATCTCTACGCGATGTTGCCTGGTGGGTTCAGCGCCATGTCATCCTTTTTTGCTTTTGTTTCCATTTTGAAAGTTTCTAATCATGATCGAATTTGAGATGCCCATTGCAGAGTTTAAAACGGGACGGAAATTTAGTCGCGGGCCAACACGGCTAAATTCTCAAAAAATTGATGAAATTTAGTTTTCTAAACTTTTTTTTAAATTTGTCAAAATTATTTATGTGAATCACTTTTGTAGCGAAATACGGTCAAAACAGATCCCGAAACCAGATTCGTCCGTGATCTAGATGAGTTTTAATTCCAGGCACAAATGAAAAATTATTTGTAAAAGATCAAAATAGAAAATCTTGTTTTAGATTTTTTTGTCATCAGATGGGTTGATCATCTTGATGTTGATGAAAAAACCAGTGAAAGTCGATAAAACAGGATAAAATTGTTTTCAGCTATTTTCAAGGTCCTCGACTGTTTAAAAAAAAATTAGTAACAAAAAAATTATATTTGTTTGAACTATCAAATGAAAATAATATTATACAGAAAAGAAAAGTTGTTTCACACAAACCAAAATTTATGTTGTCGTAGAAAAGTTAAAAAATAACACTACATATTTTTTTACGTTTTTTTTAAACTTATGCCACATCTAAACCAACTCCAGTTTTCAAAAAACTTTTTTTTCATGCAAAAGTTTGGTTCCCCATTCACTCACCCGAAGCAAAATCCGCCCGTCGCGTTCCAATGCGTTTTAAATAAATATCACCTGTCAGACACCATCTCCGTGATCGTCCCACGTCTCCGAATCAGTCCACGTAAAAAACCCAAGTCAAATTTCAGTCAACCCCACAGAATGCATCTGATCACCTCGCTATACCTCACCGTCCTTGTCCTGGCACTCATGCCACAGCTCTGCTCCTCACAAGCACAGGTAATTAATTAATTAAATATTTTTTGTTGTTCATCAACCAGTACATTCCCACTTTTCAGCGACGAAAGATCCCCACAGCAGAAGACATCGAAGACTATGACGACCCAGTACTTCGAGAAATTTTCAAGAAAAAGATTCCCCCAGTGCGCTACAACCCCGATCCCCCTCCCTACCTGCCGGCTGGCTATCAGCCACAAAATCCAAACTTCCCGAACTACAGCTACGGCACCGTGCCTGCATTCGGCGGCCAACAGCCTCAGGGGTACGTGCCGAATCAACCACCCATGCAGCCCTGGGGTACGCTCGCGGTCCAGGGAGCTTCTACGCTCTACAACGGCGCGCAGACCTTTGGCAATGCTTTTGGCATTCAGCCTGCGCAGTACTCAGCGCCCCTCGTCGGTGCGGCGGCTTCCTTTTTGGGAAGATGATTGATATGGTATACTATGTGGTTGTTGTGGTGAGTGTACATAAGTAATGTTGATAATGTTGGTTGTCATTGTATTTACGTTGAATGCAATAAAGTATCGTTGTCGTTACGGTAACAAAAACATTGGAGAAAACTCCTATCAACGTTGATATTGGAGCAGGTCCGGACAGGGATCATCAAACACATTTTTTTCGTCTGTTTGTGAACACATTTTGAAATTTTTGTTCCAGAAATCAAACAATAGCAAACATTTTTGATCATGTTCGCAAAAAAACAGTGAACAACTTATTTAATCATTTGAAAAAAATGAGGATAAACAACGTAAATCTGGAGTAATCAGCGTTTTGTATTTTTTGGTAACCGGTGTCATTTTTATTGGCTAACGTCTACTAAAGTGCGTTTCAAAAGGATAGGCTCACCCATAAAATCGGATCTTGCAAAAAAATGGTTAAACCTACAATAACGGGAGTAGGCTCATTCGATCCGTCGTGAGAAGTTACTATAGTTAGGGTACTTGCGATAATTATTTGCAACTAATTACGGCCACAGAAAAATAAATTTTACTTTTTGACCGTTTCAAAAGGATAGGCTCACTTTGGATTTTATTAAAAATAATTTATTTTATGCGCGCTAAAAATCCGAACACCAGCTATCTGTAACACATGTGATGTCTTTGATTAGAATATGCCCCATAATCCCTGTTGCAGACACTTTTTTTAGAACGTTTTACGCATTTTGGGAAATAAAACCTCTAACATCAATAATGGTGTCCTGAAAGTCAGTGATTGCCGAGATGAGGCGTCTATTGACACATAGTGCATTGTTATGATACCCTTGTTAGTTTCTGAAAGGTTTGACATTAATTCATCCCATTTACAAATGTCTAAAAAATATTTTCTGATGTTGACTATTAAAAAAATTAAGATTTTATGCAGTTTTTCATCTCCCCTAACCGAGCCAATTTTTTTCTGGATCATCGACGGGTTTAACACGATAGCAGGCAACTATGCAGTACTGTTTGGCACAACTTGCAGGTCATTCGGTTCTTAACGAAACCCAGGCGCAGAGGATGCTATAGCTCAAAGGTTAGAGTTAGATGTCAAGTTCTAATATTCCAATTTTTTTACGAATGTAGCCATTCATATTGGGTTTATTGGTAACAAACAATTAACTTTGGAATGCAAAAATGTATTAAAGAGTTTCCAGACGTAAGTCTTTTAAAAAAGCTGCAATTTTTGTGGTGGAGGCTTCCGTGGTGAGGGTGGCTGAACTTGGCTTTAACAAAACGCCCGGTGTAATGTTTGCCGTGAGCTGCATAGGCCGCATATTGTGTCAAAAAGTTCAGATAAGTTGCCTGCTATCGTGTTAAACCCGTCGATGATCCAAAAAAAAATTGGCTCGGTTAGGGGAGATGAAAAACTGCATAAAATCTTAATTTTTTTAATAGTCAACATCAGAAAATATTTTTTAGACATTTGTAAATGGGATGAATTAATGTCAAACCTTTCAGAAACTAACAAGGGTATCATAACAATGCACTATGTGTCAATAGACGCCTCATCTCGGCAATCACTGACTTTCAGGACACCATTATTGATGTTAGAGGTTTTATTTCCCAAAATGCGTAAAACGTTCTAAAAAAAGTGTGTGCAACAGGGATTATGGGGCATATTCTAATCAAAGACATCACATGTGTTACAGATAGCTGGTGTTCGGATTTTTAGCGCGCATAAAATAAATTATTTTTAATAAAATCCAAAGTGAGCCTATCCTTTTGAAACGGTCAAAAAGTAAAATTTATTTTTCTGTGGCCGTAATTAGTTGCAAATAATTATCGCAAGTACCCTAACTATAGTAACTTCTCACGCCGGATCGAATGAGCCCACTCCCGTTATTGTAGGTTTAACCATTTTTTTACAAGATCCGATTTTATGGGTGAGCCTATCCTTTTGAAACGCACTGTATTGTTATTTCTGTTTTTTTTGTAAAACATTATAACATCGATTACCTAAATTTTATCTGTTTTTGTAAATTTTTTTGTTCAGAAAAAATAGCGTTGTTCGCGAACAAATAAATTTTTTTTTTAAATGTGTTCGTGAACAAACAATAACATTCACTTTTTGGTACAGGTTCCAGAGATTGTTCTAATAAAATAATTTGTGTTACACTATTTTGAACCCCTCTAAAAAATTTCTCGCCCTCAACAAGAAATATTTACGGTCACAATTTTCTTCCCTGACCCCCCCCCCCAGTAATCACGTTCGTCGGTGATAGCCATCGTACCATCCATGTTTTTTTGTTGCATTAATTCAATTGTTTTTCCTCCGGCAACCGACAGGGGTCAAAATAAAAATATAACGATCGTCGATTAAATATTTTGTATTGTTCAAACTTTTCTCCTTCCTCGTTCCGTTGTCTGCCGATTCTTACTCAACCCCCGACCGCTGCGACCCTCGTGATTCATCCGCCTCGCTTGTGACCATGTCCGTGGCCTGCTAACAAACGAACCACAAAGAAAGATAAAATCATGCATTATTTTCCTTTTCCCCGTTCGTCATGCGAAATCTTTATAAACATTTTTTGTTATCGTTTGCTCGGATATTGATACGCTTTACAGATTAGTCATCCCCTCCCGCCTTCAAAAGTGATCAACATGCCATTCCTTTTTGCACAAAAAATTAAAAAAAAAAACAGGCTTTTAAATGCGGTGACTCACTTTTTACCACCTCATTTTTTCAAACCAGATACAGATTTTTCCAGTTATCTCTGATCAATGTGCAGCGCTTGTTTGTTATATAAGAAACATCCAGTGTAAATCTAATCTGTTTTGTTGCAAAAAAATGTTCAAGCTACCAACGCCCAAACATTTTTTTTCCCTGTCCAGGATCATGTGATCCATAAAAATGGGAGATATATCCTTGGTGGTCTTCTGTGTTATTGCACAATTGTTGTTTATCATCGTTCAAGATTGGATAGCCTTCGGCAATTTTGAAAACTTAACCCCCCATTTTTTTTACAACATTGTTGCGCGTAAAATTTAAACAACCTGAGTTGTTGCAACTCACTTAACAATTTTTTCGCGCAAAATTTGTTAAATGAGTTGCCTTAGGCCAAATTAACAAACTCACCTTTTTTTAAACAAAATCCGACACACCTGGTTAGCGTTCATCAAACTTTGAAACTTTGAATGACGACAAAAGCTTCAACTGCAATTTTTGTTTCTCAAAACAGCAGTGCGCAGATAGTCGACTGTTTAGGCACATCTCACACTTACGTTTGGGAAAATTCGCAGGTCTGCCAAATTTGTTGTTTTCTTGTTGAAGCGTGCATCATAAATGCATAAAAAATGTGATTTTTGTATCTTCTCGACTCCGTTAAACAAGTCGTTCAAAATCTTTTTTCTATGGAATGCGCAACTTTTTTGACTTCCTAGTGGGTTAATTGCTAAACGAATGTTTTCCGCCAATATTTCTACCAGTTTGAAAAACATTTTTTTGCAAAAAAAATTTTTGCACGGTTGGTTATTAACCCCCCCCCCCCAAAATTTGCTCATTGCCCCACTGACCACTGACTGACCAGTGGACAACCAAGCCAACTTCTTCGTCTCACATTGTCATGCAAGATGACAGTTCGTTCCCTTCCCAGCTTCCCGAATGCTTCAATGTGCCATGCGAAACTTTTCAAATTCTTTAATTAGAGTCGACCATCTATTCTCCCTACCAAAACGTTCGCGCATGCATGCATTTGGCATTCATTCTTGTCAACTGTTTCGCTAACGAACGAACAAACGAACGGCGCGATGGCATACATCCACCCCCACTCATCGGGTGCGAAGAAAACACTTTTCGCATGCCTTTGCACCCAAAACAACCGGACCGACCAACAATGGCGTCTTTCACCGTCCCCCGATTTGGCACTTTTTACCTGCACAACCGTATATGACGCAACCGTAATGCAAAACGATCGATGGGCGGGTGCACGAATGTTGCATTCCACAGTGTCCCACAAAACTCTTTCATTCAGTCCTCCGCCAACCTTGACCAGTGTCTTTCTCTCGTTTTTTTTACTGCTCATCCGCACGCATCCACTTACTTTATCCCTTGCACCCTGCTTATCTTTATCAACGATCAGTTGCCTTACATACCAGGGCAATGCACCTGATCATCACATTGCCAGTCCCATATCTTCTGTGAGGCGATCATGTGAAATCCCCGTCGTTCCCGGGCAAACACAAATTACATCATGGTCATCTTCCTTTCTCTTTCTTTCTTTATCCCTTTCTTCGTCTTCAAAACTTTCTGGAACGTGCCCGTCTAATCCGTCCATTTGTCATTCATTTGCATACCAACCATAGTCGAACGCTCGCCTGTCTCGAAGAAGGCGTCGTATTTCCTATCAGATAATCTCGAGGGGCTTGAAAAACTCATCTTAGGCCTATCATTTATTAATTATTGCCCTCTATAACAAGCCCCGCCTCAAGATCATCGCTCTCGTTCCCTCCTCCCCTCGCGCTGACATCCGTCCATCCGAACCATCCCCATCGATGGTCGTTGGTTGTTATTTCAAGCCGCATGACAACTGCCGGCACCACCAGTCTTTTTTTTTCTCTCTGGTTTAGCTAACCTCTTCTAAATGTAAACCAACAAAAAATCATTTATCAAAAATGTCTGTAGCGGTTTCGTTTCCATTTTTCTCCTTTTCAGAGGTCAAAAAGTAAATAAACGATTCTCCAAAATCGCAACAAACTAATCCCCTGCCTTGTTCAGAAATCAAGAGAAAGAGAGAATAAAAAAATGTTCTTGTCTGGTTTTTTTCTGGGTGGTCACCAAACAAAAGTGACCACCACGAGATCCTTAATTCTCTATTTAACCGGTCGCGCGCTACACCAACCGACAAACTGGGTGAAGAGGGATTTTGAGTACTAATAGTTCATATAGTGCGGAAAAACAGTCTGGGTAGGTAAGTGTCCCTCAGGCTACAATTCTCCATGTTACCTTCCGCGGAAGACTGAGTACATAAGACTTGGCTAATGGGTACAACTACCGTCATTTTAGGGATAAAAGCTAGTTCTTTGGATTCTAGAAACTAATATGTTTCTTGGTCTTAATTTCTAAATTCTTATCCTAGGTTACGCTAACTTTGACAAGCATGCCAATTCAAAAACAAAGATCCTAGGTTAACACTGTGGAACCACCTCCACCTCTTAGAAGGACCCTAAACCTAGCACCATTGTACTAAAACGTAACTGCAGCATCAGATGAATCTGAAAAGATTGGGCCAATTCTTGCAAATTCATTCTGCGCAGTCTAATACGTTTCATAATCACGTTTTGGTACATTTTGTTTCCAATTTTATCCTTTCCGCGTTTCTGTTGTCAAATCAGGTTTTCATCCGCGTGTCCACACCATGCACCATGTACCTATATATTAAGCAACAACAACATCTCATTTTCAGCATTCCAACCTACCTATCTTGCCAAGCAGATCCATCGACACCATGAATTCCTTCTGGACAACTCTCATCTTCCTCACCTGCGTCGCGCACCTGACCAACCAGTATTCCATGTTCCGCCCGGAATTGGAGGACGATGCCCTGCTCTCCCGCGATGCCCGCTCCGCCGAGTCCAGCGAATCCAACGAAGTCGTCGAAGGCTCAGGCCAGGAAGTCACCGGCTCACCTGTCCGTGTCAAGCGTGAAGACGTCGTCGAAGGCTCAGGTGAAGCCGTGCGCTCCGCCCGGGCATCCTACCACGAAGTCGAAGGCTCAGGTGAAGCCGTGCGCTCCGCCCGGGCATCCTACCACGAAGTCGAAGGTTCCGGCGAATCCGTGCGCGCCGTCCGAGCATCCGACAACGAAGTTGAAGGCTCCGGCGAATCCGTGCGCTCCGCCCGGGCATCCTACCACGAAGTCGAAGGCTCAGGTGCCGGCTCCGACTCCTCTTCCTCGTCCAGCAGCGAAGAATCCGAAACCTCCACCGCCTCAGGTGCCCGTGTCAAGCGCGCTGTCTCCGCCGAAGCCACAGAAGTCGAAGGATCTGGTGAAGAGGCCGTTCGTCGTCGCCGTGACGATGTTGAAGTTGAGGGCTCCGGCGAGAACTAATCTACTGTACTCAACCAACCGTCTGCTTTCCATACTACCGCTGGGTAACGATGTGTCACTTACTTCGATCCCTACTAACTTATGATGTTCAATATTCATGCCAAACTACAACTATTATATTTGTGCCGTATCAATGATACCCAATTTTTTCGTTGTGTTACATTTTGTATTTTTTCATTGTTGTTTTATATGAATTGACGAAAAATGGAGTTTTTTGGGGTTGGTTGGGGACAAAAAATGGGTTCCATTTAATCAGAAATGTTTTTGCGTTCAATGGAAAAAATTACAATAAAAAATTGTCCGATCGATTTTTTCTAAAAAAGTTTGATCTTTTTGTTTCAACTTCCGTGTTGGTTTCAATTGTTCACACAAACGACGTCTATTTAATAGTCAAAGGGGAGGATTAATAAACAAACTATTCAACTAAAAACTTCCCTTTTTTATGCTTCATCGATCACAAATCACAAAATCTCCGCCGTTCCCAGCCAAACCACAACAGGCTTTTTTTATGATCAGAAAGAGACAAAAAATGTCATTCGATACACCCTTCCTGAGCATTGATAATTTTCCAGGACATAAAAACTCGAACACATAAACGTTTTAAAAGTAAATAAACAATCAGAAAAATAAAATCAAAGAACTCGTGATAGGCGAAAAAAATGGTGTCTGGGAATCCGACAATGAAAAACTGAACGTCAAAATCGCTCTTTTCCAAAAAAAACATTTTAAAATTAAAAAATTGGAAATAAAAATTTAAATATTTCACAAAACTTTCTAACAAAAAAATGAGGTAAATTGCGATAAAGAAAATAATTCGAATTAAAACTACCGTAGAAAACCCGAATTCTATTTTCAAAAATTCAAATATTTATGTGAAAGAAATCAATTTTAAAAAATCTCTAAATTTTTCAAAAAATTCAAATAAATTACGGTAAAAAACCAATTCCAAGCAAAAAATCGTAAAAAGTGTATTTATGACAAAACTGAAACAAAAAATCAACAACGCACTCCAAATTGAACTCAGAGGTCACCTGGAGCTCAGGTGAGTGCCTCTTCCTTTCCCCCACTCTGATGCCCATTCTGAGCACTCCCAGTCCACCGTTTGACCGAAATCGCCTCCAGCGCAGCCTTCTGTTCTGCCGAAAACTGAGAGTTGCCTTCGATTCGGGATTTCACAAACTTTGCAGTCTGCTTGACGACGGATTCCTTCCACGCGAGATTTTCAACCGATTTTTTGAGCTTTCCGCTGGTCACGAGATCTTCGATGGCGGCGGCGTACGCGATGAAGACGTCGAGGATCATGCACGCGATGGCGGGAGACCGGGACTGGGAGAGTGTCAGTGCCGTCGCGACCCACGTGTGAAAGCTGTACTTGTGGTAGAGGATGCTGCAGGCCGATGGAATGCGGATGACGCGGTGGAGGATGTCGGTGATGAGCGTGGCAACTGTGTTTTGGCAGATCGGGCTGGTCAGGAAGGAGAGGAAAAGACTCGTGCCGTTTCTGAAAAAAAATATTTCATAAACAAAGTTTTTTATGTCATAATTTTTTTTTTCATAAAAAATGTTTTTTTAATAAAAATTATTTTTTTCCACAAATTAATAAAAAATTTAAAAAAAAGTACACACTAGGCAAAAAAATCATGCCAATCAAATTATTTAAGAGGCAGTCTGCGAGAATTTTTACCAATAAGGGGAGAAGTTCGACACAGCAATTTTTACACTTTCAAATGTTTTGAGTCAAAGTTGTAGAGAACCCTGAGGGCAGTCCATATCCGCGGTATTACATTTTTCAAAAATCGGATTCTGGAGATTTGGCTTCAGATGTGTTTTTCATAAAATCCGACGAAGCGCTTGCCGTTTTAGTCGAAACTGTCTAAACATTAGATTAGGCGGGTTTCAGGGGGCAAGGAATACGATGGCGTACTCAGATGTTTAAAAAAACAACTGCAAGTATTTTTTATTGAATTTCGGGGTCACAAAATCGGCTGCCATATCTTTATTTTGCAAAATGGACCATATAAATCATACCCTATCTGAAAACCCGTTTTTTTCTGCGTCGAATAAGCTCTTCAGAAAAAAAAACGTAGATTTCCCCCCGCCTTCTAGATCTCGATTTGTAGTCAAAACGACCAAAAAACCCCCTAAACTAGTCTCGCAGCGAGTGCGCACGCGCGCGCGCACGCACGCGCACAAGCACAAAAAAGAGCGTTTTTTGTCGTTTTGACTACAAATCGAGATCTAGAAGGCGGGGGGAAATCTACGTTTTTTTTCTGAAGAGCTTATTCGACGCAGAAAAAAACGGGCTTTCAGATAGGGTATGGTTTATATGGTCCATTTTGCAAAATAAAGATATGGCAGCCGATTTTGTGACCCCAAAATTCAATAAAAAATACTTGCAGTTGTTTTTTTAAACATTTGAGTACGCCATCGTATTCCTTGCCCTCTGAAACCCCCCTAATCAAATGTTTAGACAGTTTCGACTAAAACGACAAGCGCTTCATCGGATTTTATGAAAAACACATCTGAAGCCAAATCTCCAGAATCCGATTTTTGAAAAATGTAATACCGCGGATATAGACTGCCCTCAGGGTTCTCTACAACTTTGACTCAAAACATTTGAAAGTGTAAAAATTGCTGTGTCGTCGGATGTAAATTGGCTCGCAGACTGCCTCTTAACTATCAGTAATTTTATTAAAAAAAATAGTTTTTACAAAAAAAAAACATTCTTATGGAAAATTTTTGTACCATTTTTTTTCAAAAAAATCTGAATGCAAAACTCACAGCGCTTCAAGAATCTTGAAATCGGAGAGATCAAACATTGAAGTTTTGACAATTTTGAGCATAAAAACCCTCTCATCATGGTGAGTTTCGGTTGCTGAGCTGAAGAAAAAATTGCCAAACGCTGGGATCGTGTTGAAATTCAGTTCAGGTCTTGACACGAAAAACGACATAACTTTGGGAAAAATGTTATTTCCCGGCTTCAGGAGCATTTTGAACGAGTAGGCCAGAAAGTGGGTGAAAGCTGCAAAAAATTACAAAATTTATAAAAATCGTAAAAATCACTTTTTCACTTCAAAAATCTAATTTCCGGTCAATTTTTGTTTTTTGATGATAAAATTTCGAAAAAAAATTACTCACCGTTTCCCATTTTTGTATTTTCCCTGACCAAGTTGTTCTTGACATACGTCAGCACGTAGACAAACAACTGGCATTCGGGAAAATCCTGAACAGACAAATCCTGGCACTTTGCGAGAAACTCGCTGATCACGGAGTACGCGAGGCCCCGGAGGTTGTCATCTGGATGAGAGAGGAAAAAAGTCGCAAACGACAGAGCATTGTGCTCGACAAAGTCCCGAAGCGTGACGTCGACTCCCGGCTGCATGACCTGAGCGAGGAGCAGGAGCACGAATCTCGGATCGTAAAGTTCAGGGGTGGCAGTCTCGGTCTGAGTCCCGGCGTTGAAGGCCCTGATTTCGACTCCTGTCTCCCAGAGAAGTTTGCCATGGAGAGACTGGATGACCTGGTCCGGAGACGGGGGATTGTGGACGGCAGGGCCGAGTTTGAGGAGGAGACGGTAGTGATTCGCCTGGGATGGGCCGAAGACCAGAGGGAAAAGAGGTCTGAAAAATCGTTTGTACAATAAAAAAAAACATGAAAAAAACCCATTTCATGTTCGCAAAAAAACAGTGAACAACTTATTTAATCATTTGAAAAAAATGAGGATAAACAACGTAAATCTGGAGTAATCAGCGTTTTGTATTTTTTGGTAACCGGTGTCATTTTTATTGGCTAACGTCTACTAAAGTGCGTTTCAAAAGGATAGGCTCACCCATAAAATCGGATCTTGCAAAAAAATGGTTAAACCTACAATAACGGGAGTAGGCTCATTCGATCCGTCGTGAGAAGTTACTATAGTTAGGGTACTTGCGATAATTATTTGCAACTAATTACGGCCACAGAAAAATAAATTTTACTTTTTGACCGTTTCAAAAGGATAGGCTCACTTTGGATTTTATTAAAAATAATTTATTTTATGCGCGCTAAAAATCCGAACACCAGCTATCTGTAACACATGTGATGTCTTTGATTAGAATATGCCCCATAATCCCTGTTGCACACACTTTTTTTAGAACGTTTTACGCATTTTGGGAAATAAAACCTCTAACATCAATAATGGTGTCCTGAAAGTCAGTGATTGCCGAGATGAGGCGTCTATTGACACATAGTGCATTGTTATGATACCCTTGTTAGTTTCTGAAAGGTTTGACATTAATTCATCCCATTTACAAATGTCTAAAAAATATTTTCTGATGTTGACTATTAAAAAAATTAAGATTTTATGCAGTTTTTCATCTCCCCTAACCGAGCCAATTTTTTTCTGGATCATCGACGGGTTTAACACGATAGCAGGCAACTATGCAGTACTGTTTGGCACAACTTGCAGGTCATTCGGTTCTTAACGAAACCCAGGCGCAGAGGATGCTATAGCTCAAAGGTTAGAGTTAGATGTCAAGTTCTAATATTCCAATTTTTTTACGAATGTAGCCATTCATATTGGGTTTATTGGTAACAAACAATTAACTTTGGAATGCAAAAATGTATTAAAGAGTTTCCAGACGTAAGTCTTTTAAAAAAGCTGCAATTTTTGTGGTGGAGGCTTCCGTGGTGAGGGTGGCTGAACTTGGCTTTAACAAAACGCCCGGTGTAATGTTTGCCGTGAGCTGCATAGGCCGCATATTGTGTCAAAAAGTTCAGATAAGTTGCCTGCTATCGTGTTAAACCCGTCGATGATCCAAAAAAAAATTGGCTCGGTTAGGGGAGATGAAAAACTGCATAAAATCTTAATTTTTTTAATAGTCAACATCAGAAAATATTTTTTAAATATTTGTAAATGGGATGAATTAATGTCAAACCTTTCAGAAACTAACAAGGGTATCACAGCAATGCACTATGTGTCAATAGACGCCTCATCCCGACAATCACTGACTTTCAGGACACCATTATTGATGTTAGAGGTTTTATTTCCCAAAATGCGTAAAACGTTCTAAAAAAAGTGTGTGCAACAGGGATTATGGGGCATATTCTAATCAAAGACATCACATGTGTTACAGATAGCTGGTGTTCGGATTTTTAGCGCGCATAAAATAAATTATTTTTAATAAAATCCAAAGTGAGCCTATCCTTTTGAAACGGTCAAAAAGTAAAATTTATTTTTCTGTGGCCGTAATTAGTTGCAAATAATTATCGCAAGTACCCTAACTATAGTAACTTCTCACGCCGGATCGAATGAGCCCACTCCCGTTATTGTAGGTTTAACCATTTTTTTACAAGATCCGATTTTATGGGTGAGCCTATCCTTTTGAAACGCACTGTATTGTTATTTCTGTTTTTTTTGTAAAACATTATAACATCGATTACCTAAATTTTATCTGTTTTTGTAAATTTTTTTGTTCAGAAAAAATAGCGTTGTTCGCGAACAAATAAATTTTTTTTTTAAATGTGTTCGTGAACAAACAATAACATTCACTTTTTGGTACAGGTTCCAGAGATTGTTCTAATAAAATAATTTGTGTTACACTATTTTGAACCCCTCTAAAAAATTTCTCGCCCTCAACAAGAAATATTTACGGTCACAATTTTCTTCCCTGACCCCCCCCCCCAGTAATCACGTTCGTCGGTGATAGCCATCGTACCATCCATGTTTTTTTGTTGCATTAATTCAATTGTTTTTCCTCCGGCAACCGACAGGGGTCAAAATAAAAATATAACGATCGTCGATTAAATATTTTGTATTGTTCAAACTTTTCTCCTTCCTCGTTCCGTTGTCTGCCGATTCTTACTCAACCCCCGACCGCTGCGACCCTCGTGATTCATCCGCCTCGCTTGTGACCATGTCCGTGGCCTGCTAACAAACGAACCACAAAGAAAGATAAAATCATGCATTATTTTCCTTTTCCCCGTTCGTCATGCGAAATCTTTATAAACATTTTTTGTTATCGTTTGCTCGGATATTGATACGCTTTACAGATTAGTCATCCCCTCCCGCCTTCAAAAGTGATCAACATGCCATTCCTTTTTGCACAAAAAATTAAAAAAAAAAACAGGCTTTTAAATGCGGTGACTCACTTTTTACCACCTCATTTTTTCAAACCAGATACAGATTTTTCCAGTTATCTCTGATCAATGTGCAGCGCTTGTTTGTTATATAAGAAACATCCAGTGTAAATCTAATCTGTTTTGTTGCAAAAAAATGTTCAAGCTACCAACGCCCAAACATTTTTTTTCCCTGTCCAGGATCATGTGATCCATAAAAATGGGAGATATATCCTTGGTGGTCTTCTGTGTTATTGCACAATTGTTGTTTATCATCGTTCAAGATTGGATAGCCTTCGGCAATTTTGAAAACTTAACCCCCCATTTTTTTTACAACATTGTTGCGCGTAAAATTTAAACAACCTGAGTTGTTGCAACTCACTTAACAATTTTTTCGCGCAAAATTTGTTAAATGAGTTGCCTTAGGCCAAATTAACAAACTCACCTTTTTTTAAACAAAATCCGACACACCTGGTTAGCGTTCATCAAACTTTGAAACTTTGAATGACGACAAAAGCTTCAACTGCAATTTTTGTTTCTCAAAACAGCAGTGCGCAGATAGTCGACTGTTTAGGCACATCTCACACTTACGTTTGGGAAAATTCGCAGGTCTGCCAAATTTGTTGTTTTCTTGTTGAAGCGTGCATCATAAATGCATAAAAAATGTGATTTTTGTATCTTCTCTACTCCGTTAAACAAGTCGTTCAAAATCTTTTTTCTATGGAATGCGCAACTTTTTTGACTTCCTAGTGGGTTAATTGCTAAACGAATGTTTTCCGCCAATATTTCTACCAGTTTGAAAAACATTTTTTTGCAAAAAAAATTTTTGCACGGTTGGTTATTAACCCCCCCCCCCCAAAATTTGCTCATTGCCCCACTGACCACTGACTGACCAGTGGACAACCAAGCCAACTTCTTCGTCTCACATTGTCATGCAAGATGACAGTTCGTTCCCTTCCCAGCTTCCCGAATGCTTCAATGTGCCATGCGAAACTTTTCAAATTCTTTAATTAGAGTCGACCATCTATTCTCCCTACCAAAACGTTCGCGCATGCATGCATTTGGCATTCATTCTTGTCAACTGTTTCGCTAACGAACGAACAAACGAACGGCGCGATGGCATACATCCACCCCCACTCATCGGGTGCGAAGAAAACACTTTTCGCATGCCTTTGCACCCAAAACAACCGGACCGACCAACAATGGCGTCTTTCACCGTCCCCCGATTTGGCACTTTTTACCTGCACAACCGTATATGACGCAACCGTAATGCAAAACGATCGATGGGCGGGTGCACGAATGTTGCATTCCACAGTGTCCCACAAAACTCTTTCATTCAGTCCTCCGCCAACCTTGACAAGTGTCTTTCTCTCGTTTTTTTTACTGCTCATCCGCACGCATCCACTTACTTTATCCCTTGCACCCTGCTTATCTTTATCAACGATCAGTTGCCTTACATACCAGGGCAATGCACCTGATCATCACATTGCCAGTCCCATATCTTCTGTGAGGCGATCATCATGCGATTTTTTTTTGTGTTTTACTTTTTCCGATACAAAAAACAACGGGGAAGAAGATAGGCTTATCGAATTACCGCTTAAGTTTGAGATCCGAATATGATAGCGGTTTGAAAACGTATGATATCAAAAAATCAATAATTACCGTAACTGAAAAAAAATTCTGAATATGTCATTGGATCCGCCGTCCTCAGAAACCCCTATATTAATTTTTTTAGAATTGTTCATGACCAACGTAGCACATGGCACTATTTTTTATGAAAAACACTTCTGAAGCCGAATCTCGTGAATCCGAATTTTATAAAATAAAGTATCGCGGCTTTGGACCTTTCCCCCGAAGGCCTACAACTCTGACTCAAAACATTTGAAAGTGTCAAAATGATGTGTCCTTCTCCCCACCTTGGTCCTAAATCGGCTCGCAGAGTGTCTGTTAAAACGCTTTTTTCATTAAAAAAAGTTTTTTATTATTTAACTAATTAATTAATTAATTAGAGTAAAAAAATCGATTTTCAAATTTAAAAGTTTTTTGTTAACTAATTAATCAATCAATTAATTAATTAAGTAATTAATTAATCAATCAATTAATTAATTAATTAGTATAAAAAAATTTTATTTCAGTTTTTAAATAAAAAAATTTTTTTACAATAAATTTTTTTATGTTATTAAAATTAGAATTAATTAATTAATTAATTGCATCAAAAATTAAAAAAAAACTCACGTCGAAACATTGAATCCCGGCAACGTCCGAACCAGTGCCACAGCTTCTTCCAGCTGCAACTCGGGACTCGTCGTCGCAGGTGCCGAATGTGCGCCCCACCGAATGCGTGGGTGGATGACAAAAAAGTTCTCACCCCTCAGGTGTCCCTGTGTCTGTGATCCAGCTGCTGCCATCGAGTGTCCTCTGTATTCCACGCCTGTTGGTAGGCGTAGCGAAGCACCGGTTTCGCGGGCAATTTTATCAAAATCACCGGACAGAAGTCCGTCGTCGTCATCTGGCTCCCTGGATCCAGACCCCGAAGACGAGGATGATGATGACCACGCGCTGGCCGATGTGGACAGTCTTCTTCGCAGTCGGCCGTTCAGGGTGCTGCGGGCAAGGCGTGCAGACGTGTTAGCACCGCCTGGGCCGCCTGTGAAGGCCAGTTGAAGACACAAACTTGATTTTGTCAAAGCCGCGCAGCATAATGGCCGCAGGTGAGTCAGTTGTAACATTTGGTGTCTGCAATTCACGATTTTTTTTTATTTTTAAATAACAATAATATTGTTTTTTGTTGTATTGAAAATTTTAAAAATGTATTATAAATTTTAGAATAATACAATCACAAAATACAACAGACCAAAAAATTGAAAAAGATGTTTTGGTCTGTACGAACTAAAAAAACGTTACTTCCAAAGAATTATTTTACGTGAATATCGAACATTATTTTTTAGCGACCGTAGTAAACGTTACGTTATATTTTTCAATTTTTTTAAATTTTTTTTTTCAAAATTTGTTTTATTTTGTAATTTTTTTTTTCGCACGTATATGTTTTTGTAAAATTTCTTTTTCCAAGTTTTTTTCTCTCTTGTAATTCAATTTACGATTCCAAGAAAACAACCTGACATCACCCTTTCATCCGATCTCATCCTAACATACATACATAAATCACTTGTTGTGACCAGTGATTTCCCAACATTTTTTTATATACTTTTTATATATTGTCTAAACCAGTTAATTACCTCTACCCTTCCATTGTTCGCCTTCTGATCTCCGCTTTTTTTTTATTCCATTGCGCAACACAAGGAAAAAAATCCAGCTTTTGTTTAAAACAAACTTTTACCACTCCTCAACCGGTGTCTAGTCCACCTTCCCCCTGACCAGTGGCCCCATCTGTGTATAAAAAAAGTGGCGTGGGAAAAGAAAGGATACATAGATCTCTAATCCCATCAACTGACCGGTCGTCCAGCCAGTCAGTCAGTCACGGCCGTCATCCACGTGACAGCAAGGAACAGAAAAAAAAACATTTCCTTATATTGTTTTTTTTTCATCCATCCTACAAAACTTGTCTCACGTCGAAAAAAAATTGATATGAGTTCTGAATGAATCTATAAAATGAAGGCGACGTGCTGACAAGCTAAACCAGTACTACGTACGTTACTTGGTCCCAGTTGGCCCAACGGCAGCCGTTGCGTTGTCCCCGTGGACCCCAAACAGCCTTTTTCTCTCCTCCCCCATTCACCCAATTGATCTGGAAACCTGCTTTAAGAAGCGACAAACACGGATAGCCATATGTAGTTTTTCGATAGACCATGATCATGATTATTCCATCTCTACGCGATGTTGCCTGGTGGGTTCAGCGCCATGTCATCCTTTTTTGCTTTTGTTTCCATTTTGAAAGTTTCTAATCATGATCGAATTTGAGATGCCCATTGCAGAGTTTAAAACGGGACGGAAATTTAGTCGCGGGCCAACACGGCTAAATTCTCAAAAAA